>JADBJO010000772.1:592500-599877 GCA_016801955.1 Conus betulinus | reverse complement strand
GGTGTCGTGTGTGTGTGTTTGTCTGTTGGGTCGTTTGTGTTGTGTGTGGGATATTGTGTTGGTGTGGGTGTGAGTGTGGTGTTGTGTGTTAGGTGGTTCTTGTGTGTTTTGATGTGTGTGTGTTTGGTGTGTGGTTTTGTGTGTGGTGTGTCTGTGTGTGATGTGTAGGAATGTCTGTATGTCTGTATGTCTGTCGTTGTCTGTCTGGGGTAGTGTTATTTGTGTAATCTGTTGTGAGTGTATGCTAAGAGATGAGAATGAGAGGAGGAGCAGAGAGGGAGAAGAGAGGAGAGAGGAGGAAGAGAGAGAGGGAGAGGGGAGGAGAGAGACGGCATATGACCAGGGTGGGACGGGGAAGCTGGAAGGAAGATATCCCAGTACAGATAGGCAAGTCTGTCAGGAGAAAATAAAGCAAGCAGTGTCGCTTTCATTTCTCCTAACTTTGCAGGGTTGTCGGAGGTCGTTCGCCCTACCTTCAAAGGCCACACACACAGCACACAGCAAACTCTGTACCTCGGAGAATAAAGGGAAGGAAAGGGTGACGACAGAGTGGAGAGAAATGGGGGGGGGGGGGGGGAACGAAGAAGAACATTCTTCTTTTTCGCGTTTCGTGAAGGGGGGGCAAAGGGAGTAAAAGTTGGGGAGGGAGGGGGATCAGGGGGGGGGGGGTGCGAGCGGAGGGAGGAGGGGAAGGAGAGGTTAAATGGCATCTGCTGCCACGCTTCCCTTTCTCTCTCTTTGTCATTAGTTCCTAATAAAAGCACGCTTCTTTCAATGCTTTCGCTCCATTTGTCATAGTTCTTAATAAATGAACGCTTTCTTTCAATCGTTTTGTTCCCTTTGTCATTAGTTCTTAATAAATGAACACTTCTTTCAATCCTTTTGCTCCCTTTGTTATCAGTTCTTAGTTTATGAACGCTTCTTTCAATCCTTTCGCCCCCCTTTGTCATTAGTTCTTAATTAATGAACAAACTGCTTTCAATGCTTTTACCACCACCCCATCCTCTCCCCCCTTGCTGTGTCTCTCTTCCTCTTCACCTCCCACGTTCCCATTCCCCCTCCTCCTTCCTCCGCAAGTGTAACAGAATTGTGGTGGTGTGTGTGTGTGTTGTGTGTGTGTGTGTGTGTGTGTGTGTGTGTGTGTGTGTGTGTGAGTGCGTGCGTGCGTGTGTGTGAGTAGCGTGCGTGTGCGCGTGCGTGCTGTGCGTGCGTGCGTGCGTGCATGCAGTTTGGGTGCTGATGCATGTGTGGGTGTGTATGGGTGTCTTCATTCTTTCTACGCACTATCATTCAGTGTTTGCCTCTGCATGCCATTCTCTGTCTGTATATGTCTGTCTGTCGGTCTGTAGTCTGTCTCTATATTTATTCTCCCCCCCACCCCCGCGTGCTCTCCTTGTTTGAATTACTGTCTGTTCTGTCTGTGTCACATCAATTATTCGTCGTTCCCTTCTCGTTAAACTATGTGCTATTTATAGCTTGGTCACAGTTTTCACGTTTATTTTCATTTTTCTTGTTACACCCCGCTTGTCCCTCCCCACCCCTCTCTCTCTCTCTCTCTCTCTCGCTCTTCTCTCTCCCTCCCTCTCTCTCTCTCTCTCTCCCTCTCTCTCTCTCTCCCTCTACTCCTCTCTCTCTCTCTCTCCCTCTCTCTCTCTCTCTCCCTCTCTCTTCTCGCTCTCTCTCTCTCTCTCTCTCCCTCCCTCTCCTCTCTCTCTCTCTCTCTCTCTCTCTCTCTCTCTCTATCTCTCTCTCTCTCTCTCTCTCGCTCTCTCTCTCTCTCTCAAAATGAAACAAAAAGGATAATGATTCAGTTTGTGGTGTCTTCTGACACATTTATGACGTATCCGTTTATTATTATCGGCGCTGCTCGACACTGAAAAGCCTGAGAAAGAATGAGCGGCAGAGAGAGAGATATATGAAGATGTTGACAGGAGGACAGGAAATGAGAGAGAACATGTGGAAGGGGAAGCACAGAGAGAGAGAGAGAGAGTGGGGGGGAACAGGGGTGAAGAGAGAGAGAGAGAGAGAGAGAGAGAGAGAGGATGGAGATGAGGAGAGAGAGAGAGAGAGAGAGAGAGAGAGGGAGAGGAGAGCGCGGACGAGTCGAGAGAGGAGAGAGCGAGAAACAGAGACAGAGAACGAAGTTTTGTTTTCTAATGATGAGCAAATCATACATGATTCTTTTCCCACCAGCCCTGCACAGAGAGAGAGAGAGGGGGGGAGGAGAGAGAGAGAGAGAGAGAGAGAGAGAGAGACGAGAGAGAGAGAGAGAGAGAGAGAGAGAGAGAGAGAGACAGAGAGACAGAGAGAGAGAGAGAGAGAGAGAAAGAGAGAGAGAGAGAGACAGAGACAGAGAGAGAGAAAAAAAGAGAGAGAGAGAGAGAGGAGAAAGAGAGAGAGAGAGAGAGAGAGAGAGATTTCTACCTCCATCACTCCATTGCTCCTCATCTCTACTCTCCCTTCTTCCTCTATTCTCCTCTCCATTACATCCCAGTGACAACCGTCTCACCCTCATGATGAAGGAGACTTTCCTAAAGTAGCCTCTGTCTGTCTGCATGTCTGAGTGTGTGTCTATCTGTGTGTGTGTCTGTGTGTCTTTGTCTGTCTGTCTGTCTGTCTGTCTGTCTGTCTGTCTGTCTCTCTCTCTCTCTCTCTCTCTCTCTCTCTCTCTCTCTCTCTCTCTGGAATCATTAACATAGGAAACAGGTATTCATGGCAATCACATTTTATTCACCTTTCTAAAAAATGTCATTCCATGATGGAGAACATTTTACGTTTCATGTCTTATCTTTAAAGTCATTCTATGATTCTCTCTCTCCCTCCCTCCCCCCCCCCCCTCTCACACACACACACACACACACACACACACACACACACACACACACACACACACACACACACACTAAACTCCCATATGCACCTTCACTGTATAGGACGGCAGCTTCAGTGCTGACGAACCCGCGTCTAGAACAATGTGAAGGCCGCGCTGTTAAGAGAGAAGCCCTGCGTTCAACCCGCAGACTGTCCTGGAAGACTGGAGGTAGCGTGTTGGCTGTGGTCAAAATTCCGTGTCAGAACAAAGGTGAGCGTGTTCGTTTTGGACAAAAATTTGGGTGTCAGAACAAAGGTGAGCGTGTTGGCTGTGGTCAAAATTCGGTGTCAGAACAAAGGTGACGAAGAAACAACGCAGTTCGAATAGACGAAAATCGCCCTGGCTCTGTCAACACAAAACAGAATGTGACAAATTCATCCTGGACTTTTGGGGCCCGTGAATTAGTTCAATGCCATATGTTAGTTAGCAAGGGTAGCAGAATTATGCATGGTTTGTGGACTTCTTGTATTTCTACGCCATTGGTAGAGCGCAAGGATTTGGGAGTGACAAGTCGAGTCCAGCAGACGACAAACAAAAATGAAGGGTCACATGGATCGTGCTGTAATCAAAAAAGAAGTGGACATTGAGTCAGGAACAGCATAGGGCAGGACAATGTGGTGAATATGTTTTGGTACTGGCTGATCTGACAAAGGCTAGGAGTAGCTTGGAGTGAAACTGAGAACAGACAGCGCTTTGGGCCTAATCTGTCACCGTGCCTGCACACGGGGGAGATAATTCGCTGGTTCTAGAGAGTAACTCCCCTTTATCACATGCCTGCATGTCCTTCAGGATATCAACCAATCAATGAATGCTTGAGTGCTAAGATCCCGTCTTCTTATTTCAAGCAACACCACGAATACTGTATTCCTATTAACACAAAAAAAAGTTTCTCGGCGATAAAAGCTGGACAATTGAAACGCGCAGAAAATCGTAGAGACACACACTGCACTGTACAAACGCGTAAACTTTCTTTCAGTTATTCTCCATCATAATTTGAAATTCAGAATTTTCGTTGTTCTTAATTTGTTAATGGAGATTTAGGTGGACTTCATTTTTTTTTCCATGGAGCTCAGTATGCCATGTGACCTCACTGATTTCTCTTCGATCCAAGGTGAGGTCCAGACCTGTGTGTCAGCTGTGACTGGCAGTTCTCTTCACCACATGTCCACTGCTTGTTTTGCTGCTTTTCTCTAAATCAAGTCCTAATGGTTGATGGATGCCAAACTGGTATCCAGTTCATAAATCGCCCTGTCCGTCCCGTTTAGCGCAAACCACACGAAGATCGTCCATGTCTCGTTACCTCGGAGCGCTCCCAGAGCAATGCAGCGTCCACTAGACTCACAGTGAAGTTGTGTCTGGGAGGTAGAAACTAAGTACGAGAACAACTCGCCTTAGAAGTTGTCTATAGAAGATAGACCTACGTACGAGAAGAACAACTCGCCTTAGAAGCTATCTATAGAAGATAGACCTACGTACGAGAAGAACAACTCGCCGTAGAAGTTGTCTATAGGAGATAGAACTACGTACGAGATCAACTCGCCTTAGAAGTTTCTATAGGATCTCTACGTACGAGAACAACTCGCCGTAGAAGTTGTCTATAGGAGATAGAGCTACGTACGAGAACAACATCGCCTTAGAAGTTGTCTATAGGAGATAGAGCTACGTACGAGAACAACTCGCCTTAGAAGTTATCTCCAGGAGATAAAACTATGCACAAGAACAACTCGCCATAGAAGTTGTCTATAGGAGATAGACCTACATATGGGAACAACTCGCCGTAAAAGTTGTCCATAGAAGATAGAACTACGTACGAGAACAACTCGCCGTAGAAGTTGTCTATAGGAGATAGAACTAGGTACGAGAACAACAACTCGCCGTAGAAGTTGTCCATAGAAGATAGAACTACGTACGTGAACAACTCGCCGAAGAAGTTGTCTCCAGGAGATAAAAACTATATACGAATACAACCCGCCGTAGAAGTTGTCTCTATGAAATAGAAGTTGTCCTTTGGAGATAGAACTACGTACGAAAGAAAAAAAAAGCTTAGAAGTTGTCTCTATGAAATAGAAGTTTCCCAGGGAATAGACCTACGAACGAAAGAAAAACCCGCCTTAGAAGAAGTTGTCTCTATGAAATAGAAGTTGTCCGTTGGAGATAGAACTACGTACACAAAAACACCGCCTTTGAAGTTGTCTCTAGAAGACAGAACTTCGTACGGAAACAACCCGCCTTAATCTTAAAAAGAAAACCATTACGACCAAATTTCGCGTTTTGAGGAAGAAAAGATTCATTTACATGGAATCTAACTCATTTCAGGTTTCGGGGGGGAAAAAAACAAAAAAAAAAACATCAACACGGAAGAAGGGGAACACACTGGCACTGCTGCGGAAAAGGGTGGGGAAGAGGGTGGGTGTGTGGGGGTGGGGGTAGGGGTGGGGAAGGGTAGCGAAACAGCACAACCTTAATTAACTAGCTAAAACTGAGAAGCAGGCCAGAAACAGACGAAAAACTGCTGTGAGGACAAAACGGGTATGGACGAAAACGAAAGCATTATACTCTCCTCCACCTCACATCCTCCTCCACCCCACCCCCCACCCCTCTCTACTACCTCCCCACTACCACCACCACAAACAACTCCCCCCTCCCCCCTCACACACACACACACACACACACACACACACACACACACACACACACACACACACACACACACACACACACACACTCGTCTTTCTTGCCAGCCCCGTCAACAACTGTAACTAAGTCTGTGTGGCTGTCGGTGTGTCTATCAATCTTCCCAGTCCCCATTTTCATTCTCTCTGTGTCAATTCATCTCCGTCTTTCTGGCTCTGTCTCTCTGTCACTTTCTCTGTCCCTGATCCTGTTTCTCTGTCTCTCTGTCTCTGTCTCTGTCTCTCTCTCTCTCTCTCTCTCTCTCTCTGCTAAGCGAGCGCACACGCGTGTGCATATGTGTGTGTGTGTGTGTGCGCGCGCGCATGTGTGTGTGTGTGTGTGTGTGTGTGTGTGTGTGTGTGCGCGCGCGCGAGTGTGGGGGCGCGTGCGCGTCTCTCGTGTATGTGTGTGTGCGTGCGTGCGTACGTGCGTGCGTGCGTGCGTACATGCGTGTGTGTGTGTGCGCGAGCATGCTCGCACGCCCGTGTGTGTGTGTGTGTGTGTGTGTGTGTGTGTGTGTGTGTGTGTGTGTGTGTGTGTGTGTGTGTGTGTGTGTGTGTGTGTGTGTGTGTGTGTGTGTGTGTGTGTGTGTGTCAGCGCACGCTTGAACGTTTGTGTGCCTGTAGGTGAAAGTGTCACCCTATCTGTCTCTCTTTGCCACTCATTCTTCATTGGCCTCTTCCTGTTAGGCCTTTGTTTTCCTGCCTGCAAATCCGCAAATAGAGCACACCCAACTCACTTCACTCGACAAAAAAAAAAATGCAAGCAAGAAAGAACACAGCGAGACAGAAATAAAAGTGAAAGCTAACGAGAGAAGGTAATTAAGAAAAAAAAAGGAAAAAAAAAAAGAAAGAGGAAAGAAAAAACAAAGAAAGAAAGAAAGAACGAAAGAAGACAAAAGGACAGAGGAAATATAAGAAGGGAAATGAGAATGAAAGAAAAGAAAAGAAAGGACAGAAAAGAAAGAAAGAAAGAAAGAAACAAACAAAAAAAAAAGAAGGAAGGAAAGAAAGAAGAAAGAAAGAAAAACAAAGAAAGAAAGAAAAGAAAAAAAAAAAGTGAAGAAAAGTGAAAAAAAAAAAAAAAACTTGATTTCTCTTCAGTTGTCACGACTTTAAAGTTTTTGGGGGTGTTTTTTAAAGAGCGAAGACCTCCTAAGGTATACATCATACCATCACTACATAAATTCACGTTTTAGCTGAATCCCTTTGTTACCTAGAAAAAACATTCGGGGAAACGCAGACCCCTACCAACATCAAACCGTTTGTGGACCTCCCCTTTGATCCCAGACCTCGCCATAGCGCCGCGCCTCTTTTTTTTCTCTCTCTCCCTGTCTCGTCTTCTGTGCCACCTCAGTGGCAATAACCTCTCCCCTCCCCCTCTTCCGCCTCCCCCCCCCCCACGTCACTCACTCCGCTTTCCAATTCAAAGCCAACGCCTTGCTTGTCTCACGATGCAGCCCCAAGCACCAGCGATGTACAAGCAGCAGTCAGTGTCCAGTCGTCTGGAAGCAACCCACCAGAGGAGTCCCTGCACAGTAATCTTTAGTTTTTGCTTCCGTTGGTTTGTTTGTTTGTTTTGTTTGTTTGTTTGTTCGTTTGTTTGTGTGTTTGTATTATTTTTGTTGCTTTGGCCATTCCAGTCTGTAATGTACCTTCTTGTTTTGCTGTGTATTCAGTCACCTTTCGTTGCTAGCAGAATGAGTGTGTGGAGAGTTTTGTTATGTATTCAGTCACCTTTTGTTGCTAGCAGTATGAGTGTGTGGAGACCAGATGAGCCCACCATGAACCTACAGCTCGCGTTCGTTCCATCCTTCGACGGTCACATTTTGC
>JADBJO010000772.1:542500-582500 GCA_016801955.1 Conus betulinus | reverse complement strand
TTATTATTTCAGCAGCATATGGTCTCTGTATTTTATTATTTCAGCAGCATATGGTCTCTGTACTTCATTATTTCAGCAGCATATGGTCTCTGTTCTTTATTATTTCAGCAGCACATGGCCTCTGTTTTTTATTATTTCAGCAGCACATGGCCTCTTTGTTTTATTATTTCAGCAGCATATGGTCTCTGTACTTTACTATTTTTCAGCAGCACATGGTCTCTGAGCTTTATTATTTCAGCAGCACATGGTCTCTGAGCTTTATCATTTCTACAGGCAGAGGGATTCTGTGCTGTAGCATTTTGCAGAATGTGATAACTCCGTCTTCTCTTTTCATCAAGACGTTGTCGGTTCTTAAGTATGTAATGAGGGTTTGACGTCCACGATGGTACTGTTTCAGGAAGGCACTGATTGAGCATGAGTTGTCCTCTGTCCTTCTTGACATCAGCAGGATCTCTTCTCTGAGCTAAGTTATTCCAGCAAAGTTGAGCATCGGCTCTATCATTGTTTCACCAGGACTGTGTCTCTGTGTTACATTGTAGGCTTTGGTCTTTGCACTTTGCAATTTTTTTTATAAGGATTTTTGTTTTCTGTCTTATTCCTCTAGAACCTGGACTCTGTGCCATGATTATTCTCTATAGGCAGGTCTTAGTCTCTGTGTTACATCATCTCAGCAGAACATGTTCTCGGCGCTATGTTATTCAATCTGGACGTGTTCTCTGCTAGATCCTGTTCCACCAGGACATCCTGTCTGTTGTGTATTGTGTCAATAGGACATGTTCTCTTTGCCATGTTATTTTACCAGGACATGCTGTTTGCTGTGTGTTATGTCAATAGGACATGTTCTCTTTTGCCATATTGTTTTACCAGGACATGTTGTCTGTTGTGTATTATTTCAATAGGACATGTTCTCTTTGCCATATTGTTTTACCAGGACATGTTGTCTGTTGTGCATTATGTCAAAGGGGACATGTTCTCTTTGCCATATTATTTTACCAGGTTATACTCTACGTGTGATATCACTTCAACAGGGCACATCTCTGCACCACAGTGCTTCAACATGGACTTGTGTTCTCCTGTGTTTTCTTGCTTCAGAAGAATTTACTCTCTGTGCTACACCATGTCAGCTGGAGTCGGTATTTGGGCTGTTACGTTATCGCGCTATTTCTTGCATTTTGGTTCGTTTGGTTTTTGAGAAAAAAAAAAACAACAACTTTTGTTTACAATGTGATCTGCCCACAAAATCAGCTGTTTTAAAAGATAGTTGTGAATGACTGAAAGATTTACGCCTAGATTTCGGAACTTCAATGCAATGCAGCGAGCGCGCACGTGCGCACACACTTATATACCTACATATTGAGAGAGAGAGAGAGAGAGAGAGAGAGAGAGAGAGAGAGAGAGAGAGAGAGAGAGAGAGAGACACACACACACACACACACACACACACACACACACACACACACACACACACACACACAGAGAGGCAGACACAGAGAGAGACAGATAGACAGACAGAGGCAGAGACAGAGACAGAATGAGGCAGACAGTCAGAGACAGGGACAGAGACAGACACACAGACAGACAATCAGACAGACAGACAGGCAGTCGCACAGAGATATGCTGTCTGAGACATGCACTCATATACACAGACAGCGAGCGCGCGCACACACACACACACACACACACACACACACACACACACACACACCTTACAAACACACGCTCACAGGCACACAGACAAACACACATACACACACACGCGCGCGCGCACACACACACACACCACGAAGCCCCCGCGCACACACGTACGTACGCACGGATGCACGCACGCATGCACGCACGCACGCACGTACACACGCACACACGCACGCACGCACGCACGCACGAACAACAAGAATAGAACATGTTTGTTCAAATCCGAGAACATTGCAAATGGGACTGCCACAAGGTTCAGTAATATCTCCTCTCTTTCAACATTTTAATGGCAGATTTACCAAAAGGCTTATCGAAAGGCACAGAGTTAACCCAATTTGCTGATGATATATGCCTATGGATGAGAGTAACCATGAAACGAATAATCCCTTCGAGGTCGCTGAACTACATAAAAGCTTTATACCAGCGAGAACTCAATAAAATAAAAGTATTTTTACAAGAAAATGGGCTCGCACTTTCTTTAGAAAAAAACACATATAATGCTTTTCAATTCAGCGTATGACCCAGAAAAGCTCCATTTTTTTAAAAATTTAGATGGCGTTGAAATAAAATATGTTAAATCTGTCAAATTCCTAGGTATAATCTTAACTTCTAAACTGTCATGGAACCAGTATATTGACCACATATTAAATTAAGCACGGAAAAGTTTAAACTTTCTGAAGATTATAAACAAGCAACCATGGGGCCAAGATGCTTCGACTTTAATACCTCTATCAACCGCTCTTGTGCGATCTAGGTTAACTATGCTCATGAAGTATTTTTCAGCGCACCACAACATCTGTTAAATAAATTGCAGAGCATTGATTGCAAGGCTTACAAACTCGCTCTTGGTGTTCCCATACATACATCCAACTTAGGAACATACAATGAGATTGGAGTGCTACCTCTCAACGAGGTTCGAAAAGTAACCTCGTCGAAGTTCGTTCTGAAGAGTTTTACACAGAAAAATTTCTGTGCAAAAGAAGTTTGTTTAAATTATCAAAAGGATTTTGGAAAACGAGCTAGAGGAATACAATCTACAAAATCAATCTACTCGTATACTTCTCTCACCTTATCAGAGATTCCAACATAAATAGAAACGAAATCGCTGTTAAACCATCCTTTTCACCAGTACCAAGGTGGGAACAAACGAAGGCCTCCTTTGATACGATTCACTCAGATTTGTCAAAAAAAGATTCACCCAACATACTAAAAATTTCCGTATGCTTACACCTGGAAAATCAGTACAAGAACCACCTAAAAATGTTCACAGACGGCTCAGCGCTAGAAGACAGTAGGACAGGGGTAGCTTTTGTGATACCTGACTTAAACGTGGAGAAAATGTACCATCTTGGCAGAACTTTTTCGATTTTCAGTGCCGAGCTAGCCGCCATCCTAATGTCCTTAATTATATTCTTTATTTCAATCTAAATGTCCGTCACGTACTAGTATGTGCTGATTCTAGATCTGCTTTTGAAGCAATCCGGTCTTCAAATTCAAAAATCCGTTTGGAGATAATAACAGAAATAAATCATGTTATACATCTTTTATCCGATAAAGGCACATCAGTTAGTTTTTGCTTGGTCCCCTCTCATTGTGGCATTTCAGCAAATGAGAGAGTCGATCAGGCTGCAAGAAAGGCAGCTCGAAATATTGAGGGTTCAATTCCCCTTAACATTCGTTTGGATTTAACAGAATGCAATATTCTTCTAAACAAAAAACATCGGATGAAAGCTTCAGAAACTTGATAATGAACTCAGATACTCAGTTTTATCAGAGTTGTGTTAAATTTGGTGGCAAAATCAACTCGAAAGCTTCCTCAAACAATCACCTTGCTTCTCTGTCTAGAGATATTAGAAGTTAACTGCACAGAATGCGGTTAAATTCCCTTCGTACATAGTTCTGTGAAAACATTAGATGTATGTGTGGAGAAACACTCGGAGTAGGACATCTGTTAATCAATTGTCCAAGAGCAAGGGAATTATATCGGAAGTCGGGCGTTTGTAGTTTATCAGACGGATCCAGTCCCTCATTTGTGTCCAAGATTTTGAATGACTACTCTTTTCTTTCCTCAGTTTGTAAATGTTTGTTACACAGCCCAGTGGGCATTTACCTTTGATGTTCTATCCTTTAATATGAGATTGTTAATTACTTAGCATTACTTACAGTACTCTTGCTCCTATGCTACACTCAGTTTGAAGCGTATTTGCCTAATTCCGGATAAACTGACACATTTACATACAAGCGCGCACGCACGCACACACACACGCGCGCGCGCGCACACACACACACACACACACACACACTCACACTCACACACACACACACACACACACACACACACACACACACACACACACACACACACACACACACACACACACACACACACACACACACACACACACACACACACACACACACACACACACACACACACACACACACACACACACACACACACACACACACACACACACACACACACACACACACACACACACACACACACACACACACACACACACACACACACACACACACACACACACACACACACACACACACACACACAGGCCTATTTCAGTCAGGTGGGATTGCTGAACATTGCCCTAACTTGGCGACCATGGCATGTCACAGAGACCTGAAGAACCAGAGTGGGGGGTGGCGGGGCGGGGGTGGGGGGGTGGAGCTGAATGATGGGGCAGGGGTAGGGATGAGATGAGGAGGGTAGTGGGCGGGGTAAAGTAGGGTGGCGCAGGTGGGGTGGGGGTGGGGGTGGTGGTGGGGGGTTAGACGACGTATAGATATCTCCCAAAATTGCATCACACCAGACAGACAGGTGACAACACAGACACGACAGGGAAGGGGGGGGGGGGGGGAGGTGAAGGAGGGATAGGGAGGGCGGGTGGGTGGGGGGGGGGGGGGGGGGGTGAAGGGGGCAAGGTGCCAAAGATGGCGAAGAGGATGTGCTAACATTGTTTCCCACCGGTCTTCCCTCCTTCCACCCCCTTCCTCCCCCCCCCCCCCCCCCCCACACACACACACCTCGTCGCCCCATTCCCCGTTCTTCTCTCCTCCTATCTCATCCTCCCCCCCCCCCCCCCCCTCACCCCCTCATAGTCCCCAAAGCTCCTACTACTCTCCCTCTGTCCTCCCACAATTTTCTTCCTGATAAACTTTTCTGTTTCCTTTTCTTTCCGTTATTTTATTTTTACTTTATTTCATTTAGTTGCAAAGTGAAACGACTGCAGGCGGAAATCTAAACAAATCTTAAATAAATGTCAGCGAACCGCCCAGAGAAACACGGACAAACGAGTCACAAGACAACACACAAACGCGTTTCGACCTCTTAGGTCTTCCTCAGGTGAAACAAAGACGGACAAAATAACGAAAATGGACTTAGCTTTGATCGCTTCAGATTGCTTCTGAGTTCAGCGCAAGGAAGGCGTTGAATGATTCCTTGCTTGCGCTGAACTCAGAAGCAATCTGAAACGATCAAACTAAGTCCATTTTCGTTATTTTGTCCGTCTTTGTTTCACCTGAGGAGACCTAAGAGGTCGAAACGCGTTGTGTGTTGTCTTGTGACTCGTTTGTCCGTGTTTCTCTGGGCGGTTCGCTGACATTTATTTAAGATTTGTTTATTTCATTTAGTTATTTATTCATTTATCTATTTTTGTCTATTTATTTGTTTCATTTTATTCTTATTTTTTTAGGGAGGGGGGGGGGGGGGGGGGGTCGTTTTTTCAAGAATGAATGAATGAACTTGTTTCAAGAAAAACCAAGAAACAAAAACATCCTCTCAGGGCTGGTTTGGATTGTTTTTTATCAGTCATTCAGTCTTTCGCTGATCTTTGTTTTGTTTTTGTTTTGCTTGCTTTTTTCTTTTCCTCCTTGCGTCCTTTCTTCTTCTTCGTTCTTACATTCATTCTGTTCCACATGCTCTATGATTTTCTCCTTGGTTTCGTTCCTCTTCATTTTCCTCCTGTATCTTTTCGTCTTCGTCCCTTCTCCTCTTTATTTTTTCTTCTTCCTCCTTCGCGCCAGTCTCTTGTCCTCTATCTGACCCTGTCTGTCTGTCTCTGTCTGTCTGTCTGTCTGTCTGTCTGTCTCGTCTGGTCTGGTCTGGTCTGTCTGTCCGTCCGACCGACTGTCTGCCCGCCCGCCCTAACGTCCGCCCCCTGTCCCCACTCTCTCTGTCTCTCTCTGTCTCTGTCTCTCTCTGTCTCTCTCTCTCTCTCTCTCTCTCTCTCTCTCTCTCTCTCTCTCTCTCTCTCTGAGTTGTTTGTTTTTTTTTCTCGGTCAGGAACATTACCTTGTCTCGCAAGCTACCAATGAAGACCAGCCTCTGCGTGCCAAACCACAGTGAAATGACGTCATCGTGCTGTGAGCAGCTCATCATCTCGAACCGCACACTTCAAAGAATAGCCTGCGCTACGTCACATCACCCGTCATATCGAGCTACGTCACATGCACCCTCAGACTGCAGGCGAGAGAACAACGTCACCGGAGTCATATGACGTCACGAGTCCCATGGCACGAAACGTCAACGTCATATCGCACTACATCGCACACGAACCGCTGTCGCCACGCCCTGCACCCGAATACTGCGCTGCACACTACACCGCCACGCAACGTGGAGCTGTACACAGACCACGTTACCCAGTCCAACCTAACCCAGTGCAGCACAGGACAGCACAACACGGCCCGACGCAGCGAAGCACCACATAATTCAGTCCAGCCTCACCGACCAGCAATACAGTGGAACACATGGCACGACACAGCGCAGCAGCACACATTATCAAGTCCAACCTAACCCAGCGCAACACAGTGCAACACAGGTGGCACGTCACAGCACAACACAAGACAGTTCAGTCCAACATAACCCTGCCACAATACAGTACAACATGGCACAACACAGCACAATTCAATCCAACCTAACCCAGCCACAATACAGTACAACATGGCACAACACAGCACAATTCAATCCAACCTAACCCAGCCACAATACAGTACAACATGGCACAACACAGCACAATTCAGTCCAACCTAACCCTGCCACAATACAGTACAACATGGCACAACACAGCACAATTCAGTCCAACCTGGTTGCAATATAGTACAACACAGTACAACACAACATGGCAACACAGCATAACACAATACAATTCAGTCCAGCCTAACCAAATTGCAGTATAGTGCAACAAGGCACAACACAACATGGCACAACACAGCACAATTCAGTCCAGCCTTATCTAGCCGCAATATAGTGCAACACAGTACATCACAACATGGCACAGCACAACATAACTCAGCACAGCACAGCACAATATAACTCAGCATAGCACAACACAACAGCTCAGCAAAGAACAGCACAACACGGCATAACTCAGCATAGCACAGCACAACAGCTCAGCACAGAACAGCACAACACGACATCTCAGCATAGCAAAGAACAATATAACTCAGCCCAGCACAGCACAGCATAACTCAGCACAGCCCAGCACAATATAACTCAGCACAGCACAGCACACCACAACTCAGCACAGCACAGCACAGCATAACTCAGCACAGCACAGCACAACATAACTCAGCACAGCACAACTCAGCACAGCACAGCACAACTCAGCGTAGCACAGCACAACATAACTCAGCACACAACACAGCACAGCACAACTCAGCACAGCACAGCATAACTCAGCACAGCACAGCACAGCACAACTCAGCGCAACACAGCACAGCACAACTCAGCACAGCACAGCACAACTCAGCACAGCACCGCACAACATAACTCAGCACAGCACCACACCACAACTCAGCACAGCACAGCATAACTCAGCACAGCACACAGCATAACTCAGCACAGCACAGCACAACTCAGCACAGCACAGCACAACTCAGCACAGCACAACTCAGCACAGCACAGCACTGCATAACTCAGCACAGCACAGCACAGCATAACTCAGCACAGCACAGTCCCACATAACTCAGCAAAGCACAGCACAGCATGACATAACTCAGCACAGCACAGCACAGCACAACTAAGCACAGCACAGCATGACATAAATCAGCACAGCACAGCACAACTTAACTCAGCATAGCACAGCACAACTAAGCACAGCACAACTTAACTCAGCACAGCACAACACAACATAGCACAGCACAACAACTAAGCACAGCACAACACAACATAACTCAGCACTGCACAGCACAGCATGACATAACTCAGCACAGTACAGCACAACAAAGCACAGCACAACATAACTCAGCACAGCACAGCACAACAGAACTCAGCACAGCACAGCACAGCACAACTCAGCACAACACAGCACAGCACAACTCAGCACAGCACAGTACAACTCAGCACCGCGCGGCACATTATAACTCAGCACAGCAAATCAAAGCACAGCACAACAAAACCTGATTCCTTTCTCCTCGTCTTTGTGTTTTCTGTTAACCCTTTCTCGGTGTAACCAACACTTAGCACGCAAACCATGTACAGACCTCAGGCCAAATCCATCGGATCTGGCATCCGTATCCGGCTCGTGATTCGCATCCGCGCCAAAACGTAATGGATTCCTCTTCAGACTTCATTGAACCTTTCCAGCAAGTTTTGTTTGTTACAATCGGTGGGGTAAACTTTGCGTCAAGTTCCTGACAGACAGACAAACATACAGACAAAGAGACAAATAAACAAACAGACGAAGCAACAGGCACAGAAGAATCATAAACTCTGTGGTGGAAGCATAAAAAACAACACCAACACTATCAACAACAACAAGAACAACAACAGTAACAACAGCAGCAATAGCAATAACATCAACTAACCTGCAGTCTAAAGACAATTCAAAAGACAAACCAACCCCAAAAAAAAACAACCAAATCCTGCTGTTTGCAGACATTTCAGGCTATTGTACTGAAATTGAAGACCGAAGAGTCTGGAAGAGGAATTGCCAACAACAGAACGAAAGAGACAGAGAGAGCAGTGCAGAGAGACAGAAGAGAACAGAAACAGAGAGAGAGAGAGAGAGAGAGAGAGAGAGAGAGAGAGAGAGAGAGAGAGAGAGAGAGAGAAGACCCATGCAGGGAGACAGAGGAGAACAGAGGAGAACAGTGCAGACAGACAGAGAAGAACAGGACAGAGAGAGAGACAGGAGAACAGGAGAGAGACAGAGGAGAACAGTGCAGAGAGACAGAGGAGAACAAGACAGAGAGAGACGAGAGAAGAAGAACAGTGCAGAGAAACAGAGGAGAGCAGTGCAAAGAGACATAGAAGAACAGGACAGAGAGACTGAGGAGAACAGGACAGAGAGACAGAGGAGAACAGGACAGAGGGAGAGGAGAGGATAGTGCAGAGAGACAGAGGAGAATAGGACAGAGGGAGAGGAGAATAGTGCAGAGAGACAGAGGAGAATAGGACAGAGAGACAGAGACAGGACAGAGACAGAGACAGAGGAGACGAACAGTGCAGAGACATAGAGGAGAACAGGATAGAGAGACAGAGGAGAACAGGACAGAGAGACAGAGGAGAACAGTGCAGTGAGACAGAGGAGAACAGGACAGAGAGACACAGGAGAACAGGACAGAGAGACAGAGGAGAACAGTGCAGAGACAGAGGAGAACAGGACAGAGAGACACAGGAGAACAGGACAGAGAGACAGAGGAGAACAGTGCAGAGAGACAGAGGAGAATAGGATAGAGAGACAGAGAGAACAGGACAGAGAGACAGAGGAGAACAGGACAGAGAGACAGAGAAGAACAGGACAGAGAGACAAAGGAGAACAGTGCAGAGAGACAGAGGAGAACAGTGCAGAGAGACAGAGGAGAACAGTGCAGAGAGACAGAGGAGAACAGGACAGAGAGAGAGAGACACAGGAGAACAGGACAGAAAGACACAGGAGAACAGTGTGAGAGAGAGACAGAGGAGAACAGGACAGAGAGACAGAGGAGAACAGGGCAGAGAGACAGAGGAGAACAGGGAGACAGACAGACAGAGGAGAACAGTGCAGAGAGACAGAGGAGAACAGGACAGAGAGACAGAGGAGAACAGTGCAGAGAAACAGAGGAGAACAGAGAGAGAGACAGAGGAGAGACAGAGGAGAACAGGACAGAGAGACAGAGGAAAACAGGACAGAGAGACAGAGGAGAACAGGACAGAGAGACAGAGAGAGAACAGTGCAGAGAGACAGAGGAGAACAGTGCAGAGAGACAGAGGAGAACAGGACAGAGAGACAGAGGAGAACAGGACAGAGAGACAGAGGAGAACAGTAGAACAGACAGACAGAGAGACAGAGGAGAACAGGACAGAGAGACTGAGGAGAACAGTGCAGAGAGACAGAGGAGAACAGGACAGAGAGAGACAGAGGAGAACAGGACAGAGAGACAGGAGAGAACAGTGCAGAGAGACAGAGGAAAAACAGTGCAGAGACAGAGGAGAACAGGACAGAGAGACAGAGGAGAACAGGACAGAGAGACAGAGGAGAACAGGGCAGAGAGACAGAGGAGAACAGGGCAGAGCGACAGGGGAGAACAGGACAGAGAGACAGAGGAGAACAGTGCAGAGAGACAGAGGAGAACACTGCAGTAGAGACAGACGAGAACAGTACAGAGAAACAGAAGAGAACAGGACAGAGAGACAAAGGACAACAGGACAGAGAGACAGAGGACAACAGGACAGAGAGACAGAGGAGAACAGACAGAGACAGAGGAGAACAGGACAGAGAGACAGAGGAGAACAGGACAGAGACAGGGAGAACAGGACAGAGAGACAGAGAGAGAACAGGACAGAGACAGAGGAGAACAGGACAGAGACAGAGGAGAACAGGACAGGAGACAGAGGAGACAGGACAGAGAGACAGAGACAGGACAGAGAGACAGGAGAAGAGGACAGAGAGACAGAGGAGAACAGTGCAGAGAGACAGAGGAGAACAGGACAGAGAGACAGAGGAGAACAGTGCAGAGACAGAGGAGAACAGGACAGAGAGACAGAGGAGAACAGTGCAGAGACAGAGGAGAACAGGACAGAGAGACAGAGGAAAACAGTGCAGAGACAGAGGAGAAGAGTGCAGAGACAGACGAGAACAGGACAGAGACAGAGGAGAACAGGAGAGAGACAGAGGAGAACAGGACAGAGACAGAGAGAACAGGACAGAGAGACAGAGGAGAACAGGACAGAGAGACAGAGGAGAGACAGGACAGAGAGACAGAGGACAGGAGAGAGAGAGACAGAGGAGAACAGTGCAGAGAGACAGAGGAGAACAGGAGACAGAGAGACAGAGGAGAACAGGACAGAGAGACAGAGGAAAACAGGACAGAGAGACAGAGGAGAACAGGACAGAGACAGAGGAGAACAGGACAGAGAGACAGAGGAGAACAGTGCAGAGAGACAGAGGAGAACAGGACAGAGAGACAGAGGAGAACAGGACAGAGAGACAGAGGAGAACAGGGCAGAGAGACAGAGGAGAACAGGGCAGAGAGACAGAGGAGAACAGGACAGAGAGAGACAGAGGAGAACAGTGCAGAGAGACAGAGGAGAACAGTGCAGTGAGTCAGAGGAGAACAGGACAGAGAGACAGAGGAGAACAGGACAGAGAGACAGAGAGAACAGGACAGAGAGACAGAGAGAGACAGACAGACAGAGAGACAGAGGACAACAGGACAGAGAGACAGAGGAGAACAGGACAGAGACAGAGGAGAACAGGACAGAGAGACACAGGAGGACAGGACAGAGAGACAGAGGAGAACAGGACAGAGAGACAGACGAGAACAGGACAGAGACAGAGGAGAACAGGACAGAGAGACAGAGGAGAACAGGACAGAGAGACAGAGGAGAACAGGACAGAGAGACAGAGGAGAACAGGACAGAGAGACAGAGGAGAACAGGACAGAGAGAGAGGAGACAGGACAGAGAGACAGAGGAGAACAGTGCAGAGAGACAGAGGAGAACAGGACAGAGAGACAGAGGAGAACAGTGACAGAGAGACAGAGGAGAACAGGACAGAGAGACAGAGGAGAACAGGAGAGAGAGAGACAGAGAAGAACAGTGCAGAGAGAGAGAGAGAACAGAGAACAGAGAGAGAGACAGGAGAACATGACAGAGAGACAGAGGAGAACAACAGACAGAGAGAGAGGAGAACAGGACAGAGAGACAGAGGAGAACACAGACAGAGAGACAGAGGAGAACAGGACAGAGAGACAGAGGAGAACAGTGCAGAGAGACAGAGGAGAACAGAACAGAGAGAGAGAGAGAGAGAACAGTGCAGAGAGAGAGGAGAAAACAGGACAGAGAGACAGAGGAGAACAGTGCAGAGACAGAGGAGAACAGTGCAGAGAGACAGAGGAGAACAGGACAGAGACAGAGGAGAACAGGACAGAGAGACAGAGAGAACAGGACAGAGAGACAGAGGAGAAGAGGACAGAGACAGAGAGAGAACAGGACAGAGAGACAGAGGAACAGGACAGAGAGACAGAGAGAGAGAGACAGAGGAGAGAGAGACAGAGGAGAACAGGACAGAGAGACAGAGGAGAACAGGACAGAGAAACAGAGGAGAACAGTGCAGAGGGGAATGGAGAGAGGACAGACGCGAGGATCGGGGTTGGGATGGGGGGGGGAGTCCGGACGAAATGCGAAGACATTGGTAGGGTGGCAAGAGATGGAGGTGTGTGGTGTGTGACAGAGTGTGCAGTGTGTGTGTGTGTGTGTGTGTGTGTGTGTGTGTGTGTGTGTGTGTGAACAGTGACAGAGAGACAGGAGACAGAGAGAGAGAGAGAGAGAACAGACAGAGAGACAGAGGAGAACAGGACAGAGAGACAGAGGAGAACAGCACAGAGAGACAGAGGAGGACAGGACAGAGAGAGACAGAGGACAGGACAGAGAGACAGAGGAGAACAGTGCAGAGAGACAGAGGAGAACAGGACAGAGAGACAGAGGAGAACAGGACAGAGAGAGACAGAGAGAACAGTGCAGAGAGACAGAGAGGAGAACAGGACAGAGAGACAGAGAGAACAGGACAGAGAGACAGAGGAGAACAGGACAGAGACAGAGGAGAACAGGACAGAGACAGAGAGAGAACAGAGGAGAGAGAGACAGAGACAGAGGAGAACAGGACAGAGAGACAGAGGAGAACAGTGCAGAGAGACAGAGGAGAACAGGACAGAGAGACAGAGGAGAACAGGACAGAGAGACAGAGGAGAACAGTGCAGAGAGACAGAGGAGAGAGGACAGAGACAGAGAGAACAGAGAGAGAACAGGACAGAGAGACAGAGGAGAACAGTGCAGAGAGACAGAGGAGAACAGGACAGAGAGACAGAGGAGAACAGCACAGAGAGACAGAGGAGAACAGGACAGAGAGACAGAGGAGAACAGGACAGAGAGAGAGAGACAGAGGAGAACAGGACAGAGAGACAGAGGAGAACAGACAGAGAGACAGAGGAGAACAGGACAGAGAGACAGAGGAGAACAGGACAGAGAGACAGAGGAGAACAGGACAGAGAGACAGAGGAGAACAGGGCAGAGAGACAGAGGAGAACAGTGCAGAGAGACAGAGGAGAACAGTGCAGAGAGACAGAGGAGAACAGTGCAGAGAGACAGAGGAGAACAGGACAGAGAGACAGAGGAGAAACAGGACAGAGAGAGACAGAGGAGAACAGGACAGAGACAGAGGAGAACAGGACAGAGACACAGAGGACAACAGGACAGAGAGACAGAGGAGAACAGGACAGAGAGACAGAGGAGAAGAACAGGACAGAGACACAGAGGAGAACAGAACAGAGAGACAGAGGAGAACAGGACAGAGAGACAGAGGAGAACAGTCAGACAGAGGAGAACAGGACAGAGAGACAGATGAGAACAGGACAGGGACAGAGGACAACAGGACAGAGAGACAGAGGAGAACAGACAGAGACAGAGGAGAACAGGACAGAGAGACAGAGGAGAACAGGACAGAGAGACAGAGGAGAACAGTGCAGAGAGACAGAGGAGAACAGGACAGAGAGAGACAGAGGAGAACAGGACAGAGACAGAGACAGAGAACAGAGAGAGAGAACAGAGCAGAGGGGAATGGAGAGCAACAGACGCCGAGGATCGGGGTTGGGATGGGGGTGGGAGTCCGGGACGAAATGCGAAGACATTGGTAGGGTGGCAAGGATGGAGGTGTGGTGTGTGTGTGTGTGTGCGTGCGTGTGTGTGTGTGTGTGTGTGTGTGTGTGTGTGTGTGTGTGTGTGTGTGTGTGTGTGTGTGTGTGTGTGTGAGAACAGGACAGAGAGACAGAGGAGAACAGACAGAGAGACAGAGGAGAACAGGACAGAGAGACAGAGGAGAACAGACAGAGAGACAGAGGAGAACAGACAGAGACAGAGAGACAGGACAGAGAGACAGAGAGACAGGAGGAGAGACAGAGGAGAAGAGAGACAGAGACAGAGGAGAACAGTGCAGAGAGACAGAGGAGAACAGTGCAGAGAGACAGAGGAGAACAGAGAGACAGAGGAGAACAGTGCAGAGAGACAGAGGAACAGTGCAGAAGACAGAGGAGAACAGGACAGAGAGACAGAGGAGAACAGGACAGAGACACAGAGAACAGGACAGAGACACAGAGGACAACAGGACAGAGAGACAGAGGAGAACAGGACAGAGAGACAGAGGAGAACAGGACAGAGACACAGAGGAAAACAGAACAGAGATAGAGGAGAACAGGACAGAGAGACACAGGAGAACAGGTCAGAGACAGAGGAGAACAGGACAGAGAGACAGATGAGAACAGGACAGAGGGACAGAGGACAACAGGACACAGAGACAGAGGAGAACAGGACAGAGAGACAGAGGAGAACAGGACAGAGAGACAGAGGAGAACAGGACAGAGAGACAGAGGAGGACAGGACAGAGAGAGAGAGACAGGACAGAGAGACAGAGGAGAACAGAGACAGGAGAACAGGACAGAGAGAGGGAGAACAGGACAGAGAGGAGAGGAGAACAGAGAGAGACAGAGGAGAACAGGACAGAGAGAGGAGAGGAGAACAGGACAGAGAGACAGAGGAGAACAGGACAGAGAGACAGAGGAGAACAGTGCAGAGAGACAGAGGAGAACAGTGCAGAGACAGAGGAGAACAGGACAGAGAGACAGAGGAGAACAGACAGGCAGAGAGTCAGAGGAGAACAGTGCAGAGAGACAGAGGAGAACAGTGCAGAGAGACAGAGAGACAGAGAGAACAGAGGAGAACAGAGAGACAGAGGAGAAGAGGAGGACAGAGAGACAGAGAGAACAGGACAGAGACAGAGGAGAACAGGACAGAGAGACAGAGGAGAAACAGTGCAGAGAGACAGAGGACAACAGGACAGAGACAGAGGAGAACAGGACAGAGAGACAGAGGAGAACAGGACAGAGAGACAGAGGAGAACAGGACAGAGACAGAGGAGAACAGGACAGAGAGACAGAGGAGAACAGGACAGAGAGACAGAGGAGATTAGGACAGAGAGACAGAGGAGAACAGAGACAGAGAGACAGAGAGACAGAGGAGAACAGGTCAGAGAGACAGAGGAGAGACAGAGAGACAGAGGAGAACAGAGAGACAGAGGAGAACAGGACAGAGAGACAGAGGAGAACAGGACAGAGACAGAGGAGACAGAGGACAGAGGAGAGAGAGAGACAGAGGAGAACAGGACAGAGAGAGACAGAGGACAGAGAGACAGAGGAGAGAGACAGAGGAGAACAGGACAGAGAGACAGAGGAGAACAGGACAGAGAGANAGGTTCGAATTGGCCCGGTTGTAATATCGCAATTGGAATCGATTTCGGAGCCGTTGACAGTAAAAGGCATTCAAGTGGCAACCGGTATTAATGTAATGTCGTGTGTGTGCTGTGAGTGTGATGTGATGTGTCGAGTGTTGTGTGTGTGCTGTGTGTTGTGTGTGTGTGTGTTGTGTGTGTGTGTGTGTGTGTGTGTGGAGGAGATGACGGCGTGTGAATGACGCCGTGCGTGCTGTGCGTGAGTGCATGCGATCAGTGCGGTGTGTTGGATCAGTGCGCGGGGCCTGCGTATTGTGGTGTGTGTGCTGTGTGTGTGGGTGTGATGCTGTGGGTGGGATGCGTGACTGTGTGTGTGGTGCCGTGCGGCGCTGTCTGTGTGTAAGGTGTGTGTAAGTGTGGTGTGTGGGTGTGGGTGTGTGTGTGTTTGGGGGGGGGTGTGTGTGGTGTGTGGTGGTGTTAATGTGTGTGTATGTGTTAGTGTATGTATGTTGGTGTGTGGTGTATTGTTTCGTAAGCCTGGGTGTGTGTGTACCCGCCTGGGCGCTTGGTGTATATTTGTGTGTGTGTGTGTTGTGTGTGTGTGTGTGTCCTGTCTGTCTGGTGTGTGTGTGTGTGTGTGTCTGTTGCTGCGTGCATGTGTGTTAATAAGTGTGTGTGTGTGTGTGATGTTGTTGTGTGTTTGTAGTGTGTGTGTGTGTGTGGTGATTGTAGTGTGTGTGTGTATGTGTTATTGGTTATGTATTCAGAGTGTGTTTTTGTGTGAGTCGTTTGTAAGCATATGTGTGTACCCGCACACGCGCGCGCTGTGTGTGCATGTATGTGTGTGTGCGTGTGCGTGTGTGTGTGTGTGTGGTGTGTGTGTGTTTGTTGTGTGTGTGTGTGTGTGTTTTGTTGTGTGTGTGTGCGCGTGTGTCTGCGCGCGCGCGCGTGTGTGTGTTATGTGTCCTGCTATTAATCGATCTTTGTTACCATCACAATGGTAATTGTACAGGCTATTGTACAGGCGTTTTCGACGGCCAGGCGACCCCCCGCACGGTTCGCCCCCCCCGCCCCCCCCCCCCTACCCTTCCCCTATCTCCCCCCCCCCTCACTCCCACCCGTTCGAGCACCACTACCTTCAAACACTCACCCACATCCCACAAACACTGCTTCGAACTATCCATGTGGTCAGACAATACAGTAACTATCCATCGCAGCAGGTGTGACTTCCTCCCTGCCGCCGGGATCTTAACCGTGTGGAGGTCTGGCTTGTATCGTATGTCATGAGCTGTGTCATTTATCACACACAGGGTAATCGCTGGACTGTCACAACAAGTTCATCTCATATTTCTCAGGGGCTGAGCCCGCAAATAAATCCCCTCAGGTTCAAATCCCGGGTCAGCCACCGTTTGAGAAAACATAAACCATCACCGCTGGCTGGAGAGTGGATGTGTGGGTGGTTGTGTGTAGGAATATTTCCCGGGGGAAGAAGTGTTCTCCTGATGGCGTTTTTCAGACAAGGAGTCGGTGTTCTGTGCCACATTATTTCAACAAGAATTTGGTCTGAGCGACGTATCACTTCTTTTTTTTTAGCAAGGATTTGGTCTCCGTTGCGACAATTATTTTAGCAAGGATTTTTTCCCTTTTTTCCCTGTTCTGTATATGTCTTCAGCAAGGGATGACCTGGTTTCTTTGAAAATTTATTCCAGAAAAATATGATCTGGTCTTCAAACCATATTATTTCATCAGCAATGGCTCCCTATGTTATGTTTATGTACGCTAGGATTTGGTCTCTGCGATCTCACATTTTGCCAGCACTTGTGGTGTTGGCTACTACTACTCAGACTATACTCGCCGGGAGCGTTCTGTGTTCTGTATTATTCAGTTGGACTTATCACTTTGATAGATTATTTCAAAAGACTAGTTGTCTTCTCTATCATTTTTCTAACAGCAGGATTTGGTTTCCAGTTATGTTATTTAGCCGGGTCTCTTGGGTTTGTGCTAAATCATTTTAGCAGAACTTGGTCTGTGTGCTACATTAGGATTTGATTTGTATGCTATATCAGTTTAGGAGAATTTTGGTCTATATCTGTATCTTACATTATTTTAGGAGAACTTGATCTATATCTGAATCTTATATCACTTCAGCAGAACTTGGTCTGTGTGTTACATAGGATTTGATCGGTACGCTATATCATTTTAGAACTTGGTCTGTATGCCTACATATCTTTTTAAACCTTGGTCTGTGCGCTCCATTAGGATTTGACTGTATCTTATATCATTTTAGGAGAACTTGGAGCTATTGTGTACTACATCTTTTTAGCCGGACTTGCCGTCTCCGTACTACATTATGTTAGCAAGACATGAGCGTGTGATAAGTAGTGTTTTTAGCGGAACTTGCCTCTCTGTTTTTTATTATTTCAGCAGGACATGATCACTGAGCTTAAGTTATTTCAACAAGATATGGTCTCTTTGCTTTATCATTTCAGCAGCACATGGCCTCCCTCCTCTTTTTGCTTTATTATTTCAGCAGCACATGGGGCCTCTTTGCTTCATTATTTCAGCAGCACATGGTCTCTTTGCTTCATTATTTCAGCAGCACGTGGTCTCTTTGCTTCATATTTCAGCAGCAGCATATGGTCTCTTTGCTTTATCATTTCAGCAGCATATGGTCTCTGTACTTGTATTATTTCAGCAGCACAAGGTCTCTGTTCTTTTTATTATTTCAGCAGCATGGTCTCTTTGTTTTATTATTTCAGCAGCATATGGTCTCTGTACTTCATTATTTTCAGCAGCATATGGTCTCTGTACTTCATTATTTCAGCAGCATATGGCCTCTGTTCTTTATTATTTCAGCAGCACATGGCCTCTTTGTTTTATTATTTCAGCAGCATATGGTCTCTGTACTTTATTATTTCAGCAGCACATGGTCTCTGAGCTTTATTATTTCAGCAGCACACATGGTCTCTGAGCTTTATCATTTCTACAGGCAGAGGGATTCTGTGCTGTAGTATTTTGCAGAATGTGATAACTCCGTCTTCTCTTTTCATCAAGACGTTGTCGGTTCTTAAGTATGTAATGAGGGTTTTGACGTCCCACGATGGTACTGTTTCAGGAAGGCACTGATTGAGCATGAGTTGTCCTCTGTCCTTCTTAACATCAGCAGGATCTCTTCTCTAAGCTAAGTTATTCCAGCAAAGTTGAGCATCGGCTCTATCATTGTTTCACCAGGACTGTGTCTCTGTGTTACATTGTAGGCTTTGGTCTTTGCACTTTGCAATTTTTTTTATATAGGATTTTTGTTTTCTGTCTTATTCCTCTAGAACCTGGACTCTGTGCCATGATTATTCTCTATAGGCAGGTCTTAGTCTCTGTGTTACATCATCTCAGCAGAACATGTTCTCGGCGCTATGTTATTCAATCTGGACGTGTTCTCTGCTAGATCCTGTTCCACCAGGACATCCTGTCTGTTGTGTATTGTGTCAATAGGACATGTTCTCTTTGCCATGTTATTTTACCAGGACATGCTGTTTGCTGTGTGTTATGTCAATAGGACATGTTCTCTTTGCCATATTGTTTTACCAGGACATGTTGTCTGTTGTGTATTATTTCAATAGGACATGTTCTCTCTGCCATATTGTTTTACCAGGACATGTTGTCTGTTGTGCATTATGTCAAAGGGGACATGTTCTCTTTGCCATATTATTTTACCAGGTTATACTCTACGTGTGATATCACTTCAACAGGGCACATCTCTGCACCACAGTGCTTCAACATGGACTTGTGTTCTCCTGTGTTTTCTTGCTTCAGAAGAATTTACTCTCTGTGCTACACCATGTCAGCTGGAGTCGGTATTTGGGCTGTTACGTTATCGCGCTATTTCTTGCATTTTGGTTCGTTTGGTTTTGTGAGAAAAAAAAACAACAACTTTTGTTTACAATGTGATCTGCCCACAAAATCAGCTGTTTTAAAAAAGATAGTTGTGAATGACTGAAAGATTTACGCCTAGATTTCGGAACTTCAATGCAATGCAGCGAGCGCGCGCACGTGCGCACACACTTATATACCTACATATTGAGAGAAGAGAGACGAGAGAGAGAGAGAGAGAGAGAGAGAGAGATTGAAGAGAGAGAGAGAGAGAGGAGACACGCACACACACACACACACACACACACACACACACACACACACACACACACACACACACACACAGAGGCAGACACAGAGAGAGACAGATAGACAGACAGAGGCAGAGACAGAGACAGAATGAGGCAGACAGTCAGAGACAGGGACAGAGACAGACACACAGACAGACAATCAGACAGACAGACAGGCAGTCGCACAGAGATATGCTGTCTGAGACATGCACTCATATACACAGACAGCGAGCGCGCGCAACACACACACACACACACACACACACACACACACACACACACACACCTTACAAACACACGCTCACAGGCACACAGACAAACACACATACACACACACGCGCGCGCGCCACACACACACACCACACACGAAGCCCCCGCGCACACACGTACGCACGGATGCACGCACGCATGCACGCACGCACGCACGTACACACGCACACACACGCACGCACGCACGCACGCACGAACAAGAATAGAACATGTTTGTTCAAATCCGAGAACATTGCAAATGGGACTGCCACAAGGTTCAGTAATATCTCCTCTCTTATTCAACATTTTAATGGCAGATTTTACCAAAAGGCTTATCGAAAGGCACAGAGTTAACCCAAATTGCTGATGATATATGCCTATATGGATGAGAGTAACCATGAAACGAATAATCCCTTCGAGGTCGCTGAAACTACATAAAAGCTTTTATACCAGCGAGAACTCAATAAAATAAAAGTATTTTTACAAGAAAATGGGCTCGCACTTTTCTTTAGAAAAAAAAAACACATATAATGCTTTTCAATTCAGCGTATGACCCAGAAAAGCTCCATTTTTTTAAAAATTTAGATGGCGTTGAAATAAAATATGTTAAATCTGTCAAATTCCTAGGTATAATCTTAACTTCTAAACTGTCATGGAACCAGTATATTGACCACATATTAAATTAAGCACGGAAAAGTTTAAACTTTCTGAAGATTATAAACAAAGCAACCATGGGGCCAAGATGCTTCGACTTTAATACCTCTATCAACCGCTCTTGTGCGATCTAGGTTAACCCTATGCTCATGAAGTATTTTTCAGCGCACCACAACATCTGTTAAATAAATTGCAGAGCATTGATTGCAAGGCTTACAAACTCGCTCTTGGTGTTCCCATACATACATCCAACTTAGGAACATACAATGAGAGATTGGAGTGGAAGTGCTACCTCTCAACGAGGTTCGAAAAGTAACCTCGTCGAAGTTCGTTCTGAAGAGTTTTACACAGAAAAATTCTGTGCAAAAGAAGTTTGTTTAAATTATCAAAAGGATTTGGAAAACGAGCTAGAGGAATACAATCTACAAAATCAATCTACTCGTATACTTCTCACCTTATCAGAGATTCCAACATAAATAGAAACGAAATCGCTTGTTAAACCATCCTTTTTTCACCAGTACCAAGGTGGGAACAAACGAAGGCCTCCTTTGATACGATTCACTCAGATTTGTCAAAAAAAAGATTCACCCAACATACTAAAAATTTCCGTATGCTTACACCTGGAAAATCAGTACAAGAACCACCTAAAAATGTTCACAGACGGCTTCAGCGCTAGAAGACAGTAGACAGGGGACAGGGGTTTTTGTGATACCTGACTTAAACGTGGAGAAAATGTACCATCTTGGCAGAACTTTTTTCGATTTTCAGTGCCGAGCTAGCCGCCATCCTAATGTCCTTAAATTATATTCTTTATTTCAATCTAAATGTCCGTCACGTACTAGTATGTGCTGATTCTAGATCTGCTTTTGAAGCAATCCGGTCTTCAAATTCAAAAAAATCCGTTTGGAGATAAATAACAGAAATAAATCATGTTATACATCTTTTATCCGATAAAGGCACATCAGTTAGTTTTTGCTTGGTCCCCTCTCATTTGTGGCATTTCAGCAAATGAGAGAGTCGATCAGGCTGCAAGAAAGGCAGCTCGAAATATTGAGGGTTCAATTCCCCTTAACATTCGTTTGGATTTAACAGAATGCAATATTCTTCTAAACAAAACATCGGATGAAAGCTTCAGAAACTTGATAATGAAAACTCAGATACTCAGTTTTATCAGAGTTGTGTTAAATTTGGTGGCAAAATCAACTCGAAAGCTTCCTCAAACAATCACCTTGCTTCTCTGTCTAGAGATATTAGAAGTTAACTGCACAGAATGCGGTTAAATTCCCTTCGTACATAGTTCTGTGAAAACATTAGATGTATGTGTGGAGAAGAAACACTCGGAGTAGGACATCTGTTAATCAATTGTCCAAGAGCAAGGGAATTATATCGGAGTCGGGCGTTTGTAGTTTATCAGACGGATCCAGTCCCTCATTTGTGTCCAAGATTTTGAAATGACTACTCTTTTCTTTCCTCAGTTTGTAAATGTTTGTTACACAGCCCAGTGGGCATTTACCTTTGATGTTCTATCCTTAATATGAGATTGTTTAATTACTTAGCATTACTTACAGTACTCTTGCTCCTATGCTACACTCAGTTTGAAGCGTATTTGCCTAATTCCGGATAAACTGACACATTTACATACAAGCGCGCACGCACGCACACACACACGCGCGCGCGCGCACACACACACACACACCACACACACTCACACTCACACACACACACACACACACACACTACACACACACACACACACACACACACACACACACACACCACACTACAACACACACACACACACACACACACACACACACACACCACACACACACTACACACACACACTACACACACACACACACACACACACACACACACACACACACACACACACACACTACAACAAACACACACACACACACACACACACACACACACACACACACACACACACACACACAACACACACACACAGGGCCTATTTCAGTCAGGTGGGATTGCTGAACATTGCCCTAACTTGGCGACCATGGCATGTCACAGAGACCTGAAGAACCAGAGTGGGGGGTGGCGGGGCGGGGGTGGGGGTGGAGCTGAATGATGGGGCAGGGGTAGGGATGAGATGAGGAGGGTAGTGGCGGGGTAAAGTAGGGTGGCGCAGGTGGGGTGGGGGTGGGGGTGGTGGTGGGGGGTTAGACGACGTATAGATATCTCCCAAAATTGCATCACACCAGACAGACAGGTGACAACACAGACACGACAGGGAAGGGGGGGGGGGGGGGGGGGTGAGGTGAAGGAGGGATAGGGAGGGCGGGTGGGTGGGGGGGGGGGGGCGGTGAAGGGGGCAAGGTGCCAAAGATGGCGAAGAGAGATGTGCTAACATTGTTTCCCACCGGTCTTCCCTCCTTCACCCCCTTCCTCCCCCCCCCCCCCCCCCCACACACACACACCTCGTCGCCCCATTCCCTTCATTTAGTTGCAAAGTGAAACGACTGCAGGCGAAATCTAAACAAATCTTAAATAAATGTCAGCGAACCGCCCAGAGAAACACGGACAAACGAGTCACAAGACAACACACAACGCGTTTCGACCTCTTAGGTCTTCCTCAGGTGAAACAAAGACGGACAAAATAACGAAAATGGACTTAGCTTTGATCGCTTCAGATTGCTTCTGAGTTCAGCGCAAGGAAGGCGTTGAATGATTCTTGCTTGCGCTGAACTCAGAAGCAATCTGAAACGATCAAAGCTAAGTCCATTTTCGTTATTTTGTCCGTCTTTGTTTCACCTGAGGAAGACCTAAGAGGTCGAAACGCGTTGTGTGTGTTGTCTTGTGACTCGTTTGTCCGTGTTTCTCTGGGCGGTTCGCTGACATTTATTTAAGATTTGTTTATTTCATTTAGTTATTTATTCATTTATCTATTTTTGTCTATTTATTTGTTTCATTTTATTCTTATTTTTTTAGGGAGGGGGGGGGGGGGGGGGGGGGGGGTGTTTTCAAGAATGAATGAATGAACTTGTTTCAAGAAAAACCAAGAAACAAAAACATCCTCTCAGGGCTGGTTTGGATTGTTTTATTCAGTCATTCAGTCTTTCGCTGATCTTTGTTTTGTTTTTTGTTTTGCTTGCTTTTTTCTTTTCCTCCTTGCGTCCTTTCTTCTTCTTCGTTCTTACATTCATTCTGTTCCACATGCTCTATGATTTTCTCCTTGGTTTCGTTCCTCTTCATTTTCCTCCTGTATCTTTTCGTCTTCGTCCCTTCTCCTCTTTATTTTTTCTTCTTCCTCCTCCTTCGCGCCAGTCTCTTGTCCTCTATCTGACCCTGTCTGTCTGTCTGTCTGTCTGTCTGTCTGTCTGTCTGTCTCGTCTGGTCTGGTCTGGTCTGTCTGTCCGTCCGACCGACTGTCTGCCCGCCCGCCCTAACGTCCGCCCCCTGTCCCCACTCTCTCTGTCTCTCTCTGTCTCTGTCTCTCTCTGTCTCTGTCTCTCTCTCTCTCTCTCTCTCTCTCTCTCTCTCTCTGAGTTGTTTGTTTTTCTCGGTCAGGAACATTACCTTGTCTCGCAAGCTACCAATGAAGACCAGCCTCTGCGTGCCAAACCCACAGTGAAATGACGTCATCGTGCTGTGAGCAGCTCATCATCTCGAACCGCACACTTCAAAGAATAGCCTGCGCTACGTCACAAATCACCGTCATATCGAGCTACGTCACATGCACCCTCAGACTGCAGGCGAGAGAGAACAACGTCACCGGAGTCATATGACGTCACGAGTCCCATGGCACGAAACGTCATATCGCACTACATCGCACACGAACCGCTGTCGCCACGCCCTGCACCCGAATACTGCGCTGCACACTACACCGCCACGCAACGTGGAGCTGTACACAGACCACGTTACCCAGTCCAACCTAACCCAGTGCAGCACAGGACAGCACAACACGGCCCGACGCAGCGAAGCACCACATAATTCAGTCCAGCCTCACCGACCAGCAATACAGTGGAACACATGGCACGACACAGCGCAGCAGCACATTATCAAGTCCAACCTAACCCAGCGCAACACAGTGCAACACAAGGTGGCACGTCACAGCACAACACAAGACAGTTCAGTCCAACATAACCCTGCCACAATACAGTACAACATGGCCCAACACAGCACAATTCAATCCAACCAACCCAGCCACAATACAGTACAACATGGCACAACACAGCACAATTCAATCCAACCTAACCCAGCCACAATACAGTACAACATGGCACAACACAGCACAATTCAGTCCAACCTAACCCTGCCACAATACAGTACAACATGGGCACAACACAGCACAATTCAGTCCAACCTGGTTGCAATATAGTACAACACAGTACAACACAACATGGCACAACACAGCATAACACAATACAATTCAGTCCAGCCTAACCAAATTGCAGTATAGTGCAACAAGGCACACAACACACAACATGGCACAACACAGCACAATTCAGTCCAGCCTTATCTAGCCGCAATATAGTGCAAACACAGTACATCACAACATGGCACAGCACAACATAACTCAGCACAGCACAGCACAATATAAACTCAGCATAGCACAACACAACAGCTCAGCAAAGAAACAGCACAACACGGCATAAACTCAGCATAGCACAGCACAACAGCTCAGCACAGAACAGCACAACAACGACATCTCAGCATAGCAAAGAACAATATAAATCAGCCCCAGACACAGCACAGCATAACTCAGCACAGCCCAGCACAATATAACTCAGCACAGCACAGCACACCACAACTCAGCACAGCACAGCACAGCATAACTCAGCACAGCACAGCACAACATAACTCAGCACAGCACAACTCAGCACAGCACAGCACAACTCAGCGTAGCACAGCACAACATAACTCAGCACAACACAGCACAGCACAACTCAGCACAGCACAGCATAACTCAGCACAGCACAGCACAGCACAACTCAGCGCAACACAGCACAGCACAACTCAGCACAGCACAGCACAACTCAGCACAGCACCGCACAACATAACTCAGCACAGCACCACACCACAACTCAGCACAGCACAGCATAAACTCAGCACAGCACAGCATAAACTCAGCACAGCACAGCACAACTCAGCACAGCACAGCACAACTCAGCACAGCACAACTCAGCACAGCACAGCACTGCATAACTCAGCACAGCACAGCACAGCATAACTCAGCACAGCACAGTCCCACATAACTCAGCAAAGCACAGCACAGCATGACATAACTCAGCACAGCACAGCACAGCACAACTAAGCACAGCACAGCATGACATAAATCAGCACAGCACAGCACAACTTAACTCAGCATAGCACAGCACAACTAAGCACAGCACAACTTAACTCAGCACAGCACAACACAACATAGCACAGCACAACTAAGCACAGCACAACACAACATAACTCAGCACTGCACAGCACAGCATGACATAACTCAGCACAGTACAGCACAACAAAGCACAGCACAACATAACTCAGCACAGCACAGCACAACAGAACTCAGCACAGCACAGCACAGCACAAACTCAGCACAACACAGCACAGCACAACTCAGCACAGCACAGTACAACTCAGCACCGCGCGGCACATTATAACTCAGCACAGCAAATCAAAGCACAGCACAACAAAACCTGATTCCTTTCTCCTCGTCTTTGTGTTTTCTGTTAACCCTTTTCTCGGTGTAACCAACACTTAGCACGCAAACCATGTACAGACCTCAGGCCAAATCCATCGGATCTGGCATCCGTATCCGGCTCGTGATTCGCATCCGCGCCAAAACGTAATGGATTCCTCTTCAGACTTCATTGAACCTTTCCAGCAAGTTTTGTTTGTTACAATCGGTGGGGTAAACTTTGCGTCAAGTTCCTGACAGACAGACAAACATACAGACAAAGAGACAAATAAACAACAGACGAAGCAACAGGCACAGAAGAATCATAAACTCTGTGGTGGAAGCATAAAAAACAACACCAACACTATCAACAACAACAAGAACAACAACAGTAACAACAGCAGCAATAGCAATAACATCAACTAACCTGCAGTCTAAAGACAATTCAAAAGACAAACCAACCCCAAAAACAAACAACCAAATCCTGCTGTTTGCAGACATTTCAGGCTATTGTAACTGAAATTGAAGACCGAAGAGTCTGGAAGAGGAATTGCCAACAACAGAACGAAGAGACACAGAGAGAGCAGTGCAGAGAGACAGAGAGAGAACAAAGAGAGAGAGAGAGAGAGAGAGAGAGAGAGAGAGAGAGAGAGAGACCATGCAGGGAGACAGAGGAGAACAGTGCAGACAGACAGAGAAGAACAGGACAGAGAGACACAGGAGAAACAGGAGAGAGACAGAGGAGAACAGTGCAGAGAGAGACAGAGGAGAACAAGACAGAGAGAGACGGAGAGAAGAACAGTGCAGAGAAACAGAGGAGAGAGCAGTGCAAAGAGACATAGAAGAACAGGACAGAGAGACTGAGGAGAACAGGACAGAGAGACAGAGGAGAACAGGACAGAGGGAGAGGAGAATAGTGCAGAGAGACAGAGGAGAATAGGACAGAGGGAGAGGAGAAATAGTGTGCAGAGAGACAGAGGAGAATAGGACAGAGAGACAGAGAACAGGACAGAGACACAGAGACGAACAGTGCAGAGACATAGAGGAGAACAGGATAGAGAGACAGAGGAGAACAGGACAGAGAGACAGAGGAGAACAGTGCAGTGAGACAGAGGAGAACAGGACAGAGAGACACAGGAGAACAGGACAGAGAGACAGAGGAGAACAGTGCAGAGACAGACAGAGGAGAACAGGACAGAGAGACACAGGAGAACAGGACAGAGAGACAGAGGAGAACAGTGCAGAGAGACAGAGGAGAAATAGGATAGAGAGACAGAGAACAGGACAGAGAGACAGAGGAGAACAGGACAGAGAGACAGAGAAGAAACAGGACAGAGAGACAGAGGAGAACAGTGACAGAGAGAGAGAACAGAGAACAGAGCAGAGAGAGAGAGGAGAACACAGTGCAGAGAGACAGAGGAGAACAGGACAGAGAGACAGAGAGGAGAACAGGACAGAGAGACACAGGAGAACAGTGGACAGAAAGACAGAGGAGAACAGGACAGAGAGACAGAGGAGAACAGGACAGAGAGACAGAGGAGAACAGGGCAGAGAGACAGAGGAGAACAGGCAGGGCAGAGGACAGACAGAGAGACAGAGGAGAACAGACAGACAGAGGAGAACAGGACAGAGAGACAGACAGAGGAGAACAGTGCAGAGAGAACAGAGGAGAACAGAGCAGAGAGACAGAGGAGGAACAGGACAGAGAGACAGAGGAAAACAGGACAGAGAGACAGAGGAGAACAGGACAGAGAGACAGAGGAGAACAGTGCAGAGAGACAGAGAGAACACAGAGGAGAACAGACCAGAGAGACAGAGGAGAACAGGACAGAGAGACAGAGGAGAACAGGACAGAGAGACAGAGGAGAGACAGTAGAACAGGACAGAGAGACAGAGGAGAACAGGACAGAGAGACTGAGGAGAACAGTGCAGAGAGACAGAGGAGAACAGGACAGAGAGACAGAGAAACAGGACAGAGAGACAGAGGAGAACAGTGCACAGAGAGACAGAGGAAACAGTGCAGAGACAGAGGGAGAACAGGACAGAGAGAGGAGAGGAGAACAGGACAGAGAGAGAGGAGAGAGGAGAACAGGGCAGAGAGACAGAGGAGAACAGGAGAACAGAGAGACAGGGGAGAACAGACAGAGAGAGAGAGAGGAGAACAGTGCAGAGAGACAGAGGAGAACACACTGCAGTAAGACAGACGAGAACAGTACAGAGAAACAGAAGAGAAACAGGACAGAGACAGAGACAAGGACAACAGGACAGAGAGACAGAGGACAACAGGACAGAGAGACAGAGGAGAACAAGACAGAGACAGAGGAGAACAGGACAGAGAGACAGAGGAGAACAGGACAGAGACAGAGGAGAAACAGGACAGAGAGACAGAGGAGAACAGGACAGAGACAGAGGAGAACAGGACAGAGACACAGAGGAGAACAGGACAGGACAGGGACAGCGGAGAGAACAGGACAGAGAGAGAGAGGAGAACAGGAGAGAGAGACAGAGGAGAACAGTGCAGAGAGACAGAGGAGAACAGGGACAGAGAGACAGAGGAGAACACAGTGCAGAGACAGAGGAGAACAGGACAGAGAGACAGAGGAGAACAGTGCAGAGACAGAGGAGAACAGGACAGAGAGAGACAGAGGAAAACAGTGCAGAGACAGACAGGGAGAAGAGTGCAGAGACAGACGAGAACAGGACAGTGACAGAGGAGAACAGGATAGAGACAGAGGAGAACAGGACAGAGAGACAGAGGAGAACAGGACAGAGACAGAGGAGAACAGGACAGGACAGAGAGACAGAGGACAGGACAGAGAGAGACAGAGGAGAACAGTGCAGAGAGACAGAGGAGAACAGTGCAGAGAGACAGAGGAGAACAGAACAGGGAGACAGAGGAGAACAGGACAGAGAGACAGAGAACAGAGGAAACAGAGTGAAGAGAGAGACAGAGGAGAACAGGAGACAGAGACACAGACAGAGAGAACAGGAGAACAGGAGACAGAGGAGAACAGTGCAGAAACAGAGGAGAACAGGACAGAGAGACACAGAGGAGAACAGGACAGAGAAACAGAGGAGAACAGGGCACAGAGACAGAGGAGAACAGGGCAGACAGACAGAGGAGAACAGGACAGAGAGACAGAGGAGAACAGTGCAGAGAGACAGAGGAGAACAGTGCAGTGAGTCAGAGGAGAACAGGACAGAGAGACAGAGGAGAACAGGACAGAGAGAGAGACAGAGGAGAACAGGACAGAGAGAGAGGAGAACAGGACAGAGAGACAGAGAGGACAACAGGACAGAGAGAGACAGAGGAGAACAGGACAGAGACAGAGGAGAACAGGACAGAGAGACACAGAGGAGGACAGAGACAGAGGACAGAGGAGAACAGGACAGAGAGACAGACAGACGAGAACAGGACAGAGACAGAGGAGAACAGGACAGAGAGACAGAGGAGAACAACAGGACAGGGACAGAGGAGAGAACAGGACAGAGAGACAGAGGAGAAACAGGACAGAGATACAGAGACAGAGGAGAACAGGTCAGAGAGAGACAGAGGAGAACAGTGCAGACAGACAGAGGAGAACAGGACAGAGAGACAGAGGAGAACAGAACAGTGACAGAGACAGAGGAGACAGAGGACAGAGAGACAGAGAGAGACAGAAACAGTGCAGAGGAGACAGAGGAAGAACAGTGCAGAGAGAGAGAGGAGAACAGGACAGAGAGACAGAGGAGAACATGACAGAGAGACAGAGGAGAAACAGGACAGAGAGACAGAGGAGAACAGGACAGAGAGACAGAGGAGAACAGGACAGAGACAGAGAGAGGAGAACAGGACAGAGAGACAGAGGAGAACAGTGCAGAGACAGAGGAGAACAGAACAGAGAGACAGAGGAGAACAGTGCAGAGACAGAGAGGAAACAGGACAGAGAGACAGAGGAGAACAGTGCAGAGACAGAGGAGAACAGTGCAGAGACAGAGGAGAACAGGACAGAGACAGAGGAGAACAGGACAGAGAGACAGACAGAGAAGAACAGGACAGAGAGACAGAGGAGAAGAGGACAGAGACAGAGAGACAGAGGAGGACAGGACAGAGACAGAGGACAGAGGACAGGACAGAGAGACAGAGGAGAACAGTGCAGAGAGACACAGAGGAGAACAGGACAGAGAGACAGAGGAGAACAGGACAGAGAAACAGAGGGAGAACAGTGTGCAGGAGGGAATGGAGAGCAACAGACGCCGAGGATCGGGGTTGGGATGGGGGGGACAGAGAGTCCGGGGACGAAATGCGAAGACATTGGTAGGGTGGCAAGGATGGAGGTGTGGTGTGGTGTGTGTGTGTGTGTGCGTGCGTGTGTGTGTGTGTGTGTGTGTGTGTGTGTGTGTGTGTGTGTGTGTGTGTGTGTGAGAACAGGGACAGAGAGACAAAGGAGGAACAGAACGACAGAGAGACAGAGGAGAACAGGACAGAGAGACAGAGGAGAACAGCACAGAGAGACAGAGAGGAGGACAGGACAGAGAGACAGAGAGACAGGACAGAGAGACAGAGGAGAACAGTGCAGAGAGACAGAGGAGAACAGGACAGAGAGACAGTGGAGAACAGGACAGAGAGACAGAGAAGAACAGTGAACAGTGCAGAGAGACAGAGGAGAATAGGACAGAGAGAGAGAGAAGAGAGACAGAGGACACAGAGACAGAGGAGAACAGGACAGAGAGACAGAGGAGAACAGGACAGAGACAGAGGAGAACAGAGGAGAAGACAGGACAGAGAGAGAGAGAGGAGAACAGGACAGACAGACAGAGGAGAACAGTGCAGAGAGAGACAGAGGAGAACAGGACAGAGAGACAGAGGAGAACAGGACAGAGAGACACAGACAGAGAACAGGCAGGAGAGAGACAGAGGAGAACAGTGCAGAGAGACAGAGGAGAACAGGACAGAGAGACAGAGGAGAACAGTGCAGAGAGACAGAGGAGAACAGGACAGAGAGACAGAGGAGAACAGCACAGAGAGACAGAGGAGAACAGGACAGAGAGACAGAGGAGAACAGGACAGAGAGACAGAGGAGAACAGGACAGAGAGACAGAGGAGAAACAGTGCAGAGACAGAGCAGAAGAGGACAACAGGACAGAGAGACAGAGGAGAGGACAGGACAGAGAGACAGAGGAGAACAGGGCAGAGAGACAGAGGAGAACAGTGCAGAGAGACAGAGGAGAACAGTGCAGAGAGACAGAGGAGAACAGTGCAGTAAGACAAAGGAGAACAGTGCAGTAAGACAAAGGAGAACAGGAGACAGAGAGACAGAGGAGAACAGGACAGAGACAGAGGAGAACAGGACAGAGACACAGAGGACAACAGGACAGAGAGACAGAGGAGAACAGGACAGAGACAGAGGAGAACAGGACAGAGACACAGAGGAAAACAGAACAGAGATAGAGGAGAACAGGACAGAGAGACAGAGGAGAACAAGTCAGAGACAGAGGAGAAACAGGACAGAGAGACAGATGAGAACAGGACAGGACAGACAGAGGACAACAGGACACAGAGACAGAGGAGAACAAGACAGAGACAGAGGAGAACAGGACAGAGAGACAGAGGAGAATAGGACAGAGAGACAGAGGAGAACAGTGCAGAGAGAGACAGAGGAGAACAGGACAGAGAGACAGAGGAGAACAGGACAGAGAGACAGAGAGGAGAACAGTGCAGAGGGGAATGGAGAGCAACAGACGCCGAGGATCGGGGTTGGGATGGGGGGTGGGAGTCCGGGACGAAATGCGAAGACATTGGTAGGGTGGCAAGGATGGAGGTGTGGTGTGTGTGTGTGTGTGTGCGTGAGTGTGTGTGTGTGTGTGTGTGTGTGTGTGTGTGTGTGTGTGTGTGTGTGTGTGTGTGTGTGTGTGTGTGTGAGAACAGGACAGAGAGACAGAGGAGAACGACAGAGAGACAGAGGAGAACAGGACAGAGAGACAGAGGAGAACAGCACAGAGAGAGACAGAGGAGAACAGTGCAGAGACAGAGCAGAACAGGACAGAGAGACAGAGGAGAACAGGACAGAGACAGAGAGACAGAGGAGAACACAGAGGCAGAGAGACAGAGGAGAACACAGTGCAGAGAGACAGAGGAGAACAGTGCAGAGAGACAGAGGAGAACAGTGCAGTAAGACAGAGGAGAACAGTGCAGTAAGACAAAGGAGAGACAGGACAGAGAGAGAAGAGGAGAACAGGACAGAGACAGAGGAGAACAGGACAGAGACACAGAGGACAACAGGACAGAGAGACAGAGGAGAACAGGACAGAGACAGAGGAGAACAGGACAGAGACACAGAGGAAAACAGAACAGAGATAGAGGAGAACAGGAGACAGGACAGAGAGACAGGAGAACAGGTCAGAGACAGAGGAGAACAGGACAGAGAGACAGAGAGAACAGGACAGGGACAGAGGAGAGACAGGACACAGAGACAGAGGAGAACAGGACAGAGAGACAGAGGAGAACAGGACAGGACAGAGACAGAGGAGAAGAGACAGAGGAGGACAGGACAGAGAGAGAGAGAGAGACACAGGACAGAGAGAGGAGAGGAGAACAGTGCAGAGAGACAGAGGAGAACAGAGTGCAGAGAGACAGAGGAGAACAGGACAGAGATAGAGGAGAACAGGACAGAGAGAGAGACAGAGGAGAACAGGACAGAGAGACAGAGGAGAACAGTGCAGAGAGACAGAGGAGAACAGTGCAGAGACAGAGGAGACAGGACAGAGAGACAGAGGAGAACAGGGCAGAGAGTCAGAGGAGAAGAGAGAAGAGGAGAACAGAGAGACAGAGGAGAACAGTGCAGAGAGACAGAAGAGAACAGTGCAGTGAGACAGAGGAGAACAGGAGAGAGAGAGACAGATGAGAACAGGACAGAGACAGAGGAGAACAGGACAGAGAGACAGAGGACAACAGTGCAGAGAGACAGAGGACAACAGGACAGAGACAGAGGAGAACAGGACAGAGAGACAGAGGAGAAGAACAGGACAGAGACAGAGGAGAACAGGACAGAGACAGAGGAGAACAGGACAGAGACAGAGAGACAGAGGAGAACAGGACAGAGGAGAGACAGAGACAGAACAGGACAGAGAGACAGAGGAGAACAGGACAGAGAGACAGAGGAGAAACAGGTCAGAGAGACAGAGGAGAACAGGTCAGAGAGACAGAGGAGAACAGGACAGACAGAGACAGAGGAGGAGACAGTGCACAGACAGAGGAGAACAGAGACAGAGAGAGACAGAGGAGAACAGTGCAGAGAGTTCAGAGACAGAGAGAGAACAGGACAGAGAGAGAGAGGACAGAACAGGAGGAGACAGAGACAGAGAGAGAGAGGAGAACAGAGAGAGACAGAGTAGAAAAGGACAGAGAGACAGAGGAGAGGACAGTGCAGAGAGACAGAGAGAACAGAGGAGAACAGGACAGAAGAGACAGAGGAGAACAGTGCAGAGACAGATGAGAACAGGACAGAGAGACAGAGGAGAACAGTGCAATGACAGTGCAGAGAACAGGGCAGAGAGACAGAGAGAACAGGACAGAGAGACAGAGGAGAACAGGACAGAGAGACAGAGGAGACAGAGGAGAACAGGACAGAGAGAGGACAGAGAGACAGAGAGAGGACAGAGAGAGACAGAGGAGAACAGGACAGAGAGACAGAGGAGAACAGGACAAAGAGACAGAGGAGAATAGTGCAGTGAGACAGAGTAGAACAGGACAGAGAGACAGAGGACAGACAGAGGAGAACAGGACAGAGAGACAGAGGAGAACAGGACAGAGAGACAGAGGAGAGGACAGGACAGAGAGAGAGAGCACAGAGAGACAGAGGAGAACAGAGAGAGACAGAGGAGAACAGTGCAGAGAGACAGAGGAGAACAGACAGAGAGACAGAGGAGAACAGGACAGAGAGACAGAGGAGAACAGTGAGCAGAGACAGAGGAGAGACAGAGACAGAGACAGAGAGACAGGAGGAGACAGAGAGAGAGAGAGAGGAGAGGAGAACAGGACAGGAGAGAGAGAGAGAGAGGAGGAGAACTGTGCAGAGAGACAGAGAGAGACAGAGGAGAACAGGACAGAGAGACAGAGGAGAACAGGACAGAGAGACAGAGGAGAACAGGACAGAGAGACAGAGAGAACAGAGGAGAACAGAGACAGACAGAGAGACAGAGGAGAACAGGACAGAGAGACAGAGGAGAACAGGACAGGAGACAGGAAAACAGGACAGAGACACAGAGGAAAACAGAACAGAGATAGAGGAGAACAGGACAGAGAGACAGAGGAGAACAGAACAGAGTCAGAGACAGAGGAGAACAGGACAGAGAGACAGATGAGAACAGGACAGGGAGACAGAGGACAACAGGACACAGAGACAGAGGAGAACAAGACAGAGACAGAGGAGAACAGGACAGAGAGACAGAGGAGAACAGGACAGAGAGACAGAGGAGAACAGTGCAGAGAGACAGAGGAGAACAGGACAGAGAGACAGAGGAGAACAGGACAGAGAGAAGAGAGAGGAGAACAGTGCAGAGGGGGAGAGAGGAGAGCAACAGACGCCGAGGATCGGGGTTGGGATGGGGGGGAGGGAGTCCGGGACGAAATGGCGAAGACATTGGTAGGGTGGCAAGGATGGAGGTGTGGTGTGTGTGTGTGTGTGTGTGTGTGTGTGTGTGTGTGTGTGTGTGTGTGTGTGTGTGTGTGTGTGTGTGTGTGTGTGTGTGTGTGTGTGTGTGTGGACAGAGAGACAGAGAAGAGAGACAGAGAGAGAGACGACAGAGGACAGAGACAGAGGAGAGACAGAGAGACAGAGGAGAACAGCACAGAGAGACAGAGGGAGAGACAGGCAGAGACAGAGCAGAACAGGACAGAGAGACAGAGGAGAACAGGACAGAGAGACAGAGGAGAACAGGGCAGAGAGACAGAGAGAGAACAGTGCAGAGAGACAGAGGAGAACAGTGCAGAGAGACAGAGGAGAACACAGTGCAGTGCATAAGACAAAGGAGAGACAGTGCAGTAGAAAGAGGAGGAGAACAGGACAGAGAGACAGAGGAGAACAGGACAGAGACAGAGGAGAACAGGACAGAGACACAGAGGACAACAGGGACAGAGAGACAGAGGAGAACAGGACAGAGACAGAGAGACAGGACAGAGACACAGAGAGAAAGAGGACAGAAAGACAGAACAGAGAACAGAGACAGAGAGACAGAGAGAACAGACAGAGAGACACAGGAGAAGAGGACAGAGACAGAGGAGGAGAACAGGACAGAGAGAGACAGAGAGAACAGGACAGGGACAGAGAGACAGAGGAGAACACAGAGAGAGAGGAGAACAGGACAGAGAGAGACAGAGGAGAACAGGACAGAGAGACAGAGGAGAGGAGAACAGAGACAGAGAGACAGAGGAGGACAGGACAGAGAGACAGAGAGAGACACAGGACAGAGAGACAGAGGAGAACAGTGCAGAGAGACAGAGGAGAGCAGACAGACAGAGAGAGACAGAGGAGAGAACGAGGAGGACAGAGAGAGAGGAGAACAGGACAGAGAGACAGAGGAGAACAGGACAGAGAGACAGAGGAGAACAGTGCAGAGAGACAGAGGAGAACAGTGCAGAGAGACAGAGGAGAACAGGACAGAGAGACAGAGGAGAACAGGACAGAGAGTCAGAGGAGAACAGTGCAGAGAGAGACAGAGGAGAACAGTGCAGAGAGACAGAAGAGAACAGTGCAGAGAGACAGAGGAGAACAGGACAGAGAGACAGATGAGAACAGGACAGAGACAGAGAGAGGAGAACAGGACAGAGAGAGAGACAGAGGACAACAGTGCAGAGAGACAGAGGACAACAGGACAGAGACAGAGGAGAACAGGACAGAGAGACAGAGGAGAACAGGACAGAGACAGAGGAGAACAGGGACAGAGACAGAGGAGAACAGGACAGAGAGACAGAGGAGAACAGGACAGGGACAGAGGAGATTAGGACAGAGAGAGACAGAGGAGAAACAGGACAGAGAGACAGAGGAGAACAGGTCAGAGAGACATAGGAGAACAGGGCAGAGAGACAGAGGAGAACAGACAGACAGACAGAGGAGAACAGTGCACAGACAGAGAGAGAACAGGAGAGAGAGACAGAGGAGAACAGTGCAGAGACAGTGCAGAGAGGACAGAGACAGAGGAGAACAGGACAGAGAGACAGAGGAGAACAGGACAGAGAGACAGAGGAGAAAAGGACAGAGACAGAGAGAAGAGGACAGAGACAGAGAGACAGAGGAGAACAGTGCAGAGAGACAGAGGAGAACAGGACAGAAAGACAGAGGAGAACACAGACAGAGACAGAGGAGAACAGGACAGAGAGACAGAGAGAACAGGCAAGAGAGACAGAGGAGAACAGGACAGAGAGAGGAGAGAGGAGAACAGGACAGAGGAGAACAGGACAGAGAGACAGAGGAGACACAGGACAGAGGAGAACAGGAGAACAGGACAGAGAGACAGAACAGAGAAGACAGAGAGAACAGAGACAAAGGAGAAACAGGACAAAGAGACAGAGGAAATAGTGCAGTGAGACACAGAGGAGAACAGGACAGAGAGACAGAGGAGAACAGGACAGAGAGACAGAGGAGAACAGGACAGAGAGACAGAGGAGGACAGGACAGAGAGAGAGAGGACAGCACAGAGAGACAGAGGAGAACAGTGCAGAGAGAGACAGAGGAGAACAGGACAGAGAGACAGAGGAGAACAGGACAGAGAGACAGAGACAGAGAACAGGACAGAGAGACAGAGGAGAACAGGAGACAGAGAGAGAGACAGAGGAGAAACAGGACAGAGAGACAGAGGAGAACAGAGAGACAGGACAGAGAGACAGAGGAGAGAACAGTGCAGAGAGACAGAGGAGAACAGGACAGAGAGACAGAGGAGACACAGGACAGAGAGACAGAGGAGAACAGGACAGAGAGACAGAGGAGAACAGGACAGAGAGACAGAGGAGAACAGGACAGAGAGACAGAGGAGAACAGGACAGAGAGACAGAGGAGAACAGGACAGAGAGAGAGAGGAGAGAGGAGGAGAACAGGACAGAGAGACAGAGGAGAACAGGACAGAGAGACAGAGGAGAACAGGACAGAGAGACAGAGGAGAACAGGACAGAGACAGAGAGACAGACAGAGACAGAGAGAGAGAGAGAGGACAGAGACAGAGAGACAGAGGAGAACAGAGGACAGAGAGACAGAGGAGAACAGGACAGAGAGACAGAGGAGAACAGGACAGAGAGACAGAGGAGAACAGGACAGAGAGAGACAGAGGACAGAACAGGACAGAGAGACAGAGGAGAACAGGCAGAGAGACAGAGGAGAACAGGACAGAGAGACAGAGGAGAACAGGACAGAGAGACAGAGGAGGACAGGACAGAGAGACAGAGGAACAGGACAGAGAGAGACAGAGGAGAACAGTGCAGAGAGACAGAGGAGAACAGTGCAGAGAGACAGAGGAGGAGAACAGGACAGAGATAGAGGAGAACAGGACAGAGAGACAGAGGAGAACAGGACAGAGAGACAGAGGAGAACAGTGCAGAGAGACAGAGGAGAACAGTGCAGAGACAGAGGAGAACAGGACAGAGAGACAGAGGAGAACAGGGCAGAGAGACAGAGGAGAACAGTGCAGAGAGACAGAGGAGAACAGTGCAGAGAGACAGAGGAGAACAGTGCAGTGAGACAGAGGAGAACAGACAGAGAGACAGATGAGAACAGGACAGAGACAGAGGAGAACAGGACAGAGAGACAGAGAGAGACAACAGTGCAGAGAGACAGAGGACAACAGGACAGAGACAAGAGGAGAACAGGAGAGAGAGACAGACAGAGAGACAGAGGAGAACAGGACAGAGAGACAGAGGAGAACAGGACAGAGACAGAGGAGAAGGAGGACAGAGAGAACAGAGGAGAGACAGACAGAGACAGAGAGAGACAGAGGAACAGAGAGAGACAGAGAGAGAACAGGACAGAGAGGAGAAGAGGAGAACAGGTCAGAGAGACAGAGGAGAACAGAGGAGAGAGACAGAGGAGAACAGGACAGACAGACAGAGAGAGAACAGTGCACAGACAGAGGAGAGAACAGAGAGACAGAGAGACAGAGACAGAGAGACAGTGCAGAGAGTTCAGAGACAGAGGAGAACAGGACAGAGAGACAGAGGAGAACAGGACAGAGAGACAGAGGAGAGAAGAGGACAGAGAGACAGAGGAGAACAGGACAGAGAGAGGAGAGAGGAGAACAGTGGAGAACAGGACAGAGGAGAGGAGAACAGGACAGAAAGACAGAGGAGAACAGGACAGAGACAGAGGAGAGACAGGACAGAGAGACAGAGGAGAACAGTGCAGAGAGACAGAGGAGAACAGTGAGAGAGACAGAGGAGAACAGGACAGAGAGACAGAGGAGAACAGGACAGAGAGACAGAGGAGAACAGACAGAGAGACAGAGGAGAGAGACAGAGGACAGACAGAGAGACAGAGGAGAACAGGACAGAGAGACAGAGGAGAACAGGACAAGAGACAGAGGAGAACAGTGCAGTGAGACAGAGAGAACAGGACAGAGAGACAGAGGAGAACAGGACAGAGAGACAGAGACAGAGAGAGACAGAGGAGAACAGGACAGAGAGACAGAGGAGGACAGGACAGAGAGACAGAGGAGCAACAGCACAGAGAGACAGAGGAGAACAGTGACAGAGAGACAGAGGAGAAAGAGGACAGAGAGACAGAGGAGAACAGGACAGAGAGACAGAGGAGAACAGTGCAGAGAGACAGAGGGGAGAACAGGACAGAGAGACAGAGGAGAACAGGACAGAGAGACAGAGGAGAACAGTGCAGAGAGACAGAGGAGAACAGACAGAGAGACAGAGGAGAACAGGACAGAGAGACAGAGGAGAACAGGGAGAGACAGAGAGACAGAGGAGACAGAGGAGAACAGAGGAGAACAGGAGAGAGACAGAGGAGAACAGGACAGAGAGACAGAGGAACAGGACAGAGAGACAGAGGAGAGAGGACAGAGAGACAGAGGAGAAACAGACAGAGAGACAGAGGAGAACAGAGAGTGTGAGAGACAGGAGAGAGAACAGGACAGAGAGACAGAGGAGAACAGAGCAGAGAGACAGAGAGAACAGAGAGAGAGACAGAGGAGAACAGGACAGAGACAGAGGAGAACAGGACAGAGAGACAGAGGAGAACAGGACAGAGAGACAGAGGAGAACAGGCAGAGAGACAGAGGAGAACAGGACAGAGAGAGACAGAGGAGAACAGGACAGAGAGACAGAGGAGAAACAGTGCAGAGAGACAGAGGAGAACAGAGAACAGAGAGACAGAGGAGAACAGGACAGAGACAGAGGAGAACAGGACAGAGAGACAGAGGAGACAGAGAGACAGAGGAGAACAGGACAGAGAGACAGAGGAGAACAGACAGAGAGACAGAGGAGAACAGGACAGAGACAGAGGAGAACAGGACAGAGAGACAGAGGAGAACAGGACAGAGAGACAGAGGAGAACAGGACAGAGAGACAGAGGAGAACAGACAGAGAGAGACAGAGAGAAGAGGACAGGACAGAGACAGAGGAGAACAGTGCAGAGAGACAGAGGAGAGACAGAGGACAGAGAGACACAGAGGAGAACAGGACAGAGAGACAGAGGAGAACAGTGCAGAGGGGAAGGAGAACAGCAACAGACGAAACAGAGGATCGGGGAATGGAGAGCACTGGGAGACGCAGGATCGGGGTTGGGAGGGGTGGGACGAACGAAATGCGAAGACATTGGTAGGGTGGCAAGGATGGAGGTGTGGTGTGTGTGTGTGTGTGTGTGTGTGTGTGTGTGTGTGTGTGTGGCTGTGTGTGTGTGTGTGTGTGTGTGTGTGTGTGT
>JADBJO010000772.1:525000-530000 GCA_016801955.1 Conus betulinus | reverse complement strand
CATCGCCGCGATCCTTCAGGGCAGCTGCACGCCCTTGTCCTGCTCTTCTACACGGGACCGTCCCGGTGTTTGACAGCCGCACAAAGAAATACTTTGGGGGGGGGGGGGGGGGTGATATCTATATGGGCATTTGGAATGGGCGCTCCTCCCGTTACTTCCGAGAGTCTCTCCTCACGATACACACACACTCACGATACACGATATTTCATTTGACCTCATAGAATACAAGGAATATGCTGTATAGCTTCCCCCCCCCCCCCCCTCCCCCCGTTTCCTTCTAAACAAAGTATCTCAAAACTCCCTCGCTCAAGCTGTTCGGTCGAATGTATTTTTTTAAAAGTTGTGTGTTCGTTTTTTTTTGTTTTCGTTTCCTGGTTTTTCTTTTCTTGTTTTGTGTGTTGTCTGTTCTGCAGAGGTGCTTGTGTTGAGTTGTGTGCGTTGTGAGCGTATTGTCTGAAAAGTGGTAGTGTTCACACGCTGTTAATCAGCATCATCATCATCTTCACCGTCATCATCATCACCGTCATCATCATCATCACACGTCACCATCATCATCGTCGTCGTCGTCGTCATCATCATTATCATCATCATCATCATATCCTTATCGCCATCATCATCATCATTATTATCATCATCACATTATCATCGTCGTCGTCATTATCGTTGTCGTCGTCGTCATTACCATCCTCCTCCTCCTCCTCCTCCTCTCCTCCTCCCTCCTCATCATCATCATCATCATCATCATCATCATCATCATCAAACATATTTTCCCCCAATGAAGTAATGTAGTAGCATGTCCCCTAAGAGATTGGCTGTCCTATGTTTCTATGTTCTTTTCCACTGATTTTTGCAGAACACGACTCATAGTAGGAATGCGTTTATCATCAAAACTTGTTCTACAAAGATAATTATTGAAATAAAAAGGGATGGGATGACGACCTAAAGTAGCCATGCACGATGACCGCACACGATGACTAAATATGATGATCAGACACGATGACAATCACAATGACCAAATATGAAACAAGACACGATGACAAACACAATGACCAAATATGAAAAACAGACACGATGACAAACACAATGACCACACGACAACTAGACACGATGACAAACACAATAATCACACACAATAAGTAGACACGATGACAAACACAAGACACGATGACAAATACAATGACCAAATACGAAAACTAGACTCGATGACAAACACAATGATCACACGCGATAAGTAGACACGATGATAAACACAATGACCACACACCATAACTAGACTCGATGACAAACCAATGATCACACGCGATAAGTAGACACGATGATAAACACAATGACCACACACCATAACTAGACTCGATGACAAACACAATGACCACACACGATAACTAGACACGATGACAAACACAATGACTACACACTATAACTAGACTCGATGACCACACACTATAACTAGACCGATGACAATGACCACACTCGATAAGTAGACACGATGACCAACACAATGACCACACACACTATAACTACACTCGATGACCACACACTATAAACTAGACTCGATGACAATGACCACACTCGATAAGTAGACACGATGACCAACACAATGACCACACACTATAACTAGACTCGATGACCACACACTATAACTAGACTCGATGACAATGACCCACACTCGATAAGTAGACACGATGACAAACACAATTTCACACGATAAAAAGACACGATGACAGACACAATGACCAAAACGCAATGACCAAGCAAGATGACTAACCACGATGGTAAGGTGCTACGAAAAACAAGAAGACGACATGGAACGACGGATCATGGAGTAACGAGCATATCATGTAATGATTAGCACATCTTTTGTCGTCGTTTCTACCTATAACGACCATATCATGTAATGATTAGCACATCTTTTGTCGTCGTTTCTACCTATAACGACCATATCATGTAATGATTAGCACATCTTTTGTCATGTAGGTATGACAGTCTCACATCATGTTTATCTCAATAACGATGTCAACAAAAATCGTTTATTTGCATGTTAATTCATTCATTTGCTTTTCAATTCCCAAGTGATACTGTCACCGTTACCACTATTTGAGCATCTCAAACAAATGGACATGTAATCCTGCCTCCCTACCCCCCCTCCCCAGCCCCCCCCCCCCCCCCCCCCCCCATCCTACTTTCCCCACCCTACCCCCCCCCCCTCTCCCCAGTCCTCATTGTTATCCCTTTCCAGCCGCTCTGCGTAGTCTTGCGACACTTCAGTTCTATTTGTCATGCACTGAAGTCGTGCGCCCTGTGTGTGTGTGTGAGTGTGTGTGTGTGTGTGTGTGTGTGTGTGTGTGTGTGTGTGTGTGTGTGCGTGCGTGCGTGCGTGCGTGCGTGCGTGCGTGCGTGTCTGTGAGTCTGTGTGTGTGTGACAGGCTATTAATAGTGGCGGGTAAGCAGTGAAGGGGTGTTTGTGTATGGACACAGATTTAGTTACGGATGTGGTTTGTCAGGTAAAGTAATTATGGTAACGGTGGGGGTAGCGCTAACGAACAAACAATTCTTTTCAATTCTCTCTATTCATTTGCGTATGATAATATTTTTCCCGTTCATGGATGTCATACCCTTCTCTGTGCTGACTATACAACTCACAAAACATCGTGGGTGCCAAGGTTTCACGAAAGGGAGACAATCCCCTTTTTGTCCCCCCTCACATTCCCAGCAGTTCCAAACGAACTTGCTCCCCAAAAGTTCACGAGGCGACACTGACCGAATAAAAACGCCTTGTCTTAACGCCTGTGACACCTGGCTCCCGTCTTCGCGTGCATGGGGTCTGCTGACAGAAGCGATCTGTTTCTTCTGGTGGTCAGCAACTTGTGGCCAAGTGTCGGACCTTTATCCTGACGGGTGTGGGCATCACACCTCCATTGGCGTGACTGTTTCACCTTGGCCTTGGCCTAAGGTCACATGGCGACAGAAAGTGATTCAACATTCACTGAAACGGTTTGACGCACCTCTGTGAAACTGAGCACAGACCAGCAATGGTAAACAGTCTCTGTGAAACTGAACACAGACCAGCAATGGTAAACAGTCTCTGTGAAACTGAGCACAGACCAGCAATGGTAAACAGTCTCTGTGAAACTGAGCACAGACCAGCAATGGTAAACAGCCTCTGTGAAAGTGAGCACAGACCAGCAATGGTAAACAGCCTCTGTGAAAGTGAGCACAGACCAGCAATGGTAAACAGCCTCCGTGAAAGTGAGCACAGACCAGCAATGGTAAACAGCCTCTGTGAAAGTGAGCACAGACCAGCAATGGTAAACAGCCTCCGTGAAAGTGAGCACAGACCAGCAATGGTAAACAGCCTCCGTGAAAAGTGAGCACAGACCAGCAATGGTAAACAGCCTCCGTGAAAGTGAGCACCAGACCAGCAATGGTAAACAGCCTCCGTGGAAGTGAGCACAGACCAGCAATGGTAAACAGCCTCCGTGAAAGTGAGCACAGACCAGCAATGGTAAACAGCCTCTGTGAAAGTGAGCACAGACCAGCAATGGTAAACAGGCTCTGTGAAAGTGAGCACAGACCAGCCAGCAATGGTAAACAGTCTCTGTGAAACTGAGCACAGACCAGCAATGGTAAACAGTCTCTGTGAAACTGAGCACAGACCAGCAATGGTAAACAGTCTCTGTGAAACTGAGCACACAGACCAGCAATGGTAAACAGTCTCTGTGAAACTGAGCACAGACCAGCAATGGTAAACAGCCTCTGCGAAACTGAGCACAGACCAGCAATGGTAAACAGCCTCTGCGAAACTGAGCACAGACCAGCAATGGTAAACAGCCTCTGCGAAACTGAGCACAGACCAGCAATGGTAAAACAGCCTCTGCGAAACTGAGCACAGACCAGCAATGGTAAACAGCCTCTGCGAAACTGAGCACAGACCAGCAATGGTAAACAGTCTCTGTGAAACTGAGCACAGACCAGCAATGGTAAACAGTCTCTGTGAAACTGAGCACAGACCAGCAATGGTAAACAGTCTCTGTGAAACTGAGCACAGACCAGCAATGGTAAACAGCCTCCGTGAAAGTGAGCACAGACCAGCAATGGTAAACAGCCTCCGTGAAAGTGAGCACAGACCAGCAATGGTAAACAGCCTCCGTGAAACTGAGCACAGACCAGCAATGGTAAACAGCCTCCGTGAAACTGAGCACAGACCAGCAATGGTAAACAGCCTCTGTGAAAGTGAGCACAGACCAGCAATGGTAAACAGGCTCTGTGAAACTGAGCACAGACCAGCCAGCAAATGGTAAACAGTCTCTGTGAAACTGAGCACAGACCAGCAATGGTAAACAGTCTCTGCGAAACTGAGCACACACCAGCAATGGTAAACAGCCTCTGCGAAACTGAGCACACACCAGCATTGGTAAACAGCCTCTGCGAAACTGAGCACAGACCAGCATTGGTAAACAGCCTCTGCGAAACTGAGCACAGACCAGCAATGGTAAACAGCCTCTGCGAAACTGAGCACAGACCAGCAATGGTAAACAGCCTCTGCGAAACTGAGCACAGACCAGCAATGGTAAACAGTCTCTGTGAAACTGAGCACAGACCAGCAATGGTAAACAGTCTCTGTGAAACTGAGCACAGACCAGCAATGGTAAACAGTCTCTGTGAAACTGAGCACAGACCAGCAATGGTAAACAGTCTCTGTGAAACTGAGCACAGACCAGCAATGGTAAACAGTCTCTGTGAAACTGAGCACAGACCAGCAATGGTAAACAGTCTCTGTGAAACTGAGCACAGACCAGCAATGGTAAAAAGCCTCTGTGAAACTGAGCACAGACCAGCAATGGTAAACAGTCTTTGTGAAACTGAGCACAGACCAGCAATGGTAAACAGTCTCAAAACCGGTGTTTTCCAGTACAACCTCAACCGGAGTTCGAAACCGCAGTAGTTCAAAATGGTTTTCTCTCCAGTTCGCCCAAAATGTTCCAAACCCGAATGATCTCAAA
>JADBJO010000772.1:505000-512500 GCA_016801955.1 Conus betulinus | reverse complement strand
CAACCAACGAATCGATCGACCAATCACACAATCAGGTAAGCAACCAATCAAGATCTCAACAGACAGACAAACATTCATCATGATGACATAGGAAAGTGATTTTCCTCTTGAGGATGAAAAAACAGGAAGAGCAAAATTAGCCTGAGTAAAAAAAAAATAAATCAATAAAAAAAAAAAAAAAAAATTGAGCGTAGTGTGAGCACGTGCGGAGACAAGACAGGGTGGGGGCGCTTGGGGAGGAACAGGGAGGGGCTGGGGATGGGACGGGGGAGAAGGGAGGGGGCGAAAGGAGAAGTGGGATGGGGGGAAGGAAAGAGATGTGATGTTGCCTGTTGACTGACTACACGCCGTGGTGAGTGATCCCAAACTCTGCATCATTCATGTCAGGGTTTTGTGGCACAGCAACATTTTTGCGGCACTGCAACACTGCAAATGCAACCGAAAATCGTTGATATTGACCACCTGCACTCCCTCCCCCCTCCCCCTTCCCCCTCCCCTCTCCCACCCACTCCCCGCCAATCCTTTAACTTTTTTTTCTGTTGTTTTTTTTTTTGGATCCAAACAAATAATATCAAGGATAATGTCAAAATGCATGAACTGCCCCCATATCTGAAGTCACCAGTATTTGTGTGCAATGGACTCCTCCGAATAGTCCCATTCCGATCATTTCAATCTGTCTGGTTGGAACACCAACCCAGCACGTGTCTGGAATGCCACACCAAAGAACAGAATGGTAATAAAACTTTCAAGCACGAGTAGCATTCTGAGATTCTGAGACCAAGCCAATGGTTCTTGTCGCTGGCTTTAGTGCATTCACTGTTGGCGTGTTGCCGCATTAGCACAGTGAGAATCTGCCGGTAAATACGTCACGGTGTGCATGATGGGATCGGTGAAGTTTGTTACGACCACAAAATGATTTATGTTGCAATGGTACAATGCCAAAGAACGCGCTTGCGTGCTCGCGCAATTTGTCGCAAATCTACCATCCTAAAACAACACAAACAAACGAACGAACGAAAAAAACAAACAAAAAAACAACAAACAAGCAAACAAAACTTATATAATGCCACAAACAATTGTCAGACACAGTGATTTTATGCCAGCATTTAAGGGACATACTGCAACATGCTAGCTTCCACGGCACGCGGCGATTGCATCCGGCACACCTTGTCCCTGGCGACAAGATTTGCCGGGGGTGTTATTACAAATGAAATCAAGTGCATCGGCAACAGTGTGTGCCTGCGAAAATGTGTGTGTGTGTGTGTGTGTGTGTGTGTGTGTGTGTGTGTGTGTGTGTGTGTGTGTGTATGTGTGTGTGTGTGTGTGTGTGTGCGTGCGTGCGTGCGTGCGTGCGTGCGTGCGTGCGCATGCATGCGCGCGTTCGGATATGTACATGTCAGTGATTTGCTTAATGTTTTGACCGAAAAGTCTGCATTTCTCTAGTAATAAACCGCAGAGTTTGATTTTGCATCTCGTCCAGCACCTTTGCTAGTTGTGTTTGGGCTGTCGTCGCCTGCGTCAGACATCTGTAGTCTACACGAAGCCTTACACGTCCTTGGTATCAACGAACTGATTTCAAAATTTCAGTCAGATACAACTTCACAATAAACGTCAAAATCTGAACAGCAAACAAGCCAGTGCTGAGTATGTGTTCAAATGTTTCTAGTGACCTGCATGGCATAGGCAATGGCTGTAGAGTATTCTTAGGTAGCAATTCCAAACAGAAGGGCGCAAATGTTATATACAGACAGACACGTACATGCATGCATGCATACATGCCCTTCACACGCTATCTTCAGCATCTTCTCATTGGCTCCCCAGTTAGTGCCCGCAAGTTCGCGCATGACCGCTGCGTGGCTTTCGCTACAGCTTACTGTATGGAAGCTTTCTATGGCCGCCATTTGCCCAGCTATGCTGCTTTGTGATCGTATTTTATCATTATTATTGTCATGGATACTTATATAGCGCCTATCCTCGGCTAGAGACCAAAACTCTAAGCTCTAACGGACTGCCTACCTGGGAAGTGCCGACTGAAGAACTGCCAGCTGGCGCTTCATTCAGTCGTTTCCTGCGTCATCCAGTCCATATCGTTCAACACCCTTCTCTCAGTTTCCTTACTTCCTTCATCCTTTCCATTTCTCACGCAGGGTGCATGCTATGTGTAACGTGTCCTCCATACCAACGGCCAAACTGGTCTTCTCTTCCGAAAGTTGGTGATGGGATTTTACGTGTGTGCGAGATGTTATGCGTGCGTTCACACACGGAACTTCGGCTTATAATCTCATTCGAAGGACTGTATAGGAAATGAAGTCAGAACCAATGTTAACTCCGAAGGGAAAATCCCCCTGTACCGAAACGGCCCGGCGGAGATTCGAACCCGCACCCCCCAGGATCACCAAGATAACGAGTCTGGCGCTCTACCACTGAGCTATTCCGATCCCTCAGGGTTCTCTCTCTCTCTCTCTCTCTCTCTCTCTCTCTCTCTCTCTCTCTCTCTCTCCTCTCTCTCTCTCTCTCTCTCTCCTGGACTGGCGGGTAAAGGGGTGTCTGTTACGATGACAGCGTGAAGAGGGGCAGGAAGCATTTCTCCTCGTTTGTCTGGAGGCTGCCCTCTTCGGTCCGGGTTGCAGGGGGTTCTTTATCGTCATCTGGGAGACCATCAGCTGTTATTGCAGTGTGCTTCTCTGTACAGCACGTCTCTCGATCGTCTGCGGACGCACGTGTTGGGTATGGGTCCCATATAGAATGTCTTGATCGTTGGGATCTCACTCTCTCTCTCTCTCTCTCTCTCTCTCTCTCTCTCACACACACACACACACACACACACACACACACACACACACACACACACACACACACACACACACACCCCCAGCCGTTCTCCTTTTATTATTGTTGTCGTTATCATTATCATTATCATTGTTGTTCTTGTTGTTGTTCTTGTTGTTTTCGTTGTTATCATCATAATTATTACTTTATTTTTTGTAATTATCACTATTATTATTTGTCGTTATTATATCATCATCATCATCAACATCATCATCATCAGTAGTAGCAGTAGTAGTATATTATTATTATTATCATTATTAATATTATTATTATCATCATCATCATCATCATCATTGTTGTTGTTGTTGTTGTTGTTATCGTTGTTGTTGTTGTTACTATTGTTGTCTTCGTTACTACTGCTATCATCATTATCATTATTATCATCATCATTATTATTATCGTTATACTGCTATCATTATCATTATCATCATCATCATTATTATCATGATTATTTTTATGATTTTACCGCTATTATCATTATCATTATTACTATTACTATCATTATCATTATTGTTGTTGTTGCTGTTGTTGTTGTTGTTGTTTTGTTACTACAACAATTATTACAACAACAACTAACTACTACTACTACTACCACTACTACACTACTACTACTACTACTACTACTGTGTTTGTTGTAATCATCATTATCATCGTCATTATCATAAACAGCCCTCATACACACTAACATCTTTCCACAGACCAACAGATTCATCTTCAATCTTTACACACAACAATGAGCTGGGCTCTGCAAATGAGTGGACGGGGTGACATTTTCCAGTTTGCCTTGATGTACATTTTGTTTTCTTTGTACGGTAAAACACTGTCCTTTAGCTGAATGTACACGACATTCTGCTAAACAGACTCTCTCTCTCTCTCTCTCTCTCTCTCTCTCTCTCTCTCTCTCTCTCTCTCTCTCTCTCTCTCTCTCTCTCTCTCTCTCTCTCTCTCTCTCTCTCTCTCACGACAATTATGAACATCAAACTGATGACAATATGTGCAGGTAGCAATACGTGCCTGTATTTACAGGATATGTACGTTGTCGCCGGCGACAAATATATGCTGCAACACTACTCCTACCCTGTACCTTGAACCAGGGAGTCACGGCGAGACACAGTATGTCCTTACCGCACAATGCAATTCAAATCGTATTGCTCTTAGTCCAGCTATCCACGAAAGGCATATATCAGAGCTGCAACCCATTAAAAAATTCCTTCTCGATACTGCTGTTAAACAATCAAAAAGCGAACAAAAAGTCTCATAAAACAGATTTTTCACTACCACCCAAGAACCGCTTAAAAAAAAAGCTTTTTCCATAAAAGCTTAGATGAGGAGAAAAAAAAAACAGATATCCTTCAGGAACTCAAAAATCACATCAGATAGAACATCTCTTAACAAAGTTTTTAGTGAGTCTACTTTTGTAAAATACTCATGTCTGACATCACGTAAGTCGCAACACTTTGAAGAACATGTTTCATACCGAGTGGTACATAACAAGGGATGCAACCACAGAGCTTCTTGAGCTGTTCATTGAAAGACATGACTGCGTCTAGGAAAAAAAAAAAACGAAAAAAAAATCCTCGTTTGAAGGGGAAGCTTGTGAACAGCTTCCTAAACTTAGCAGATACACACATAGAGACATTGCGGGCAAAATTCGGTTTTAACTTTCGAAGGAGAACGTGCAATCAAATAATTCATAATTACAATACTGTTTAGAAACCCTAAGGAAAGCGATGATCAGACCTCAGACAGATGTGGAAAGTTAAAAAGAAAACGAAGTCGGTAGTTGGGTGCACTTGAGGCAGTTGACAACAACGGCACCTAAAGCAGAGAGGGCATCAGAGAGATTGAGAGAGTCTTTGAATGAACACTAGAAGACCCTTGCATTACACACCGAACGGCGCTTGCTAAAACTGCAACGAGAGCTTTTTTTTTTTGTTGGGCGGCAAAGGCCAGCGGCTGGATAAACAGGGACCACAAACTCGGGGACGCCCATTCTTCATGAGAAGGATGTGTTATGAATAATGCCCGCATACCTGATGTCCAACCCATCTACCTTTTCTCTCTCTCACACCCACGCATACAAGCATCGTTTGTCTGACCCGCGCAGAATACAACCAGAGAGAGACACCCACGGTCCCCACAAGGAAATAAACAAAACACACCCAAGGACATAGAGAGTATAGGAGTGTCCTCGCATCAAAAGACAACACACATATGGAAGAAAAAAAAATTACTAATTAACCCCATGGGTAGAATGATTGAAAGCCGTAAGCGTTGTGTTCAAGTGCAGGCATTTATCTATAATTTTGCGTCTTTAAAACAACACGGCAATGTCAACATCAAAACAATAAATTTCACTACTTTAGACGCTGTTAAAGAATCGGACAAGTCAAAAACAGAGAAAACAACAACCGTCACCATTGTAACTGACTTAACTGTTTGCAAAGAAAACTTTAATTTTGAGTTTCTCCTGAAACAAAACCTATTACCATCATCATGACTTACTCAGGTGTTTGCAAAGAAAACTTCAATTATGAGTTTCTCCTGAAACAAAACCTATTATCACCATCATGACTTATCACTGTTTGCAAAGAAAACTCCAATTATGAGTTTCGCCTGAAACAAAACCCTATTACCAGTATGACTGACTCCACTGTTCGCACAGTTTAATTATGATACCGTTTCCGGAAGTATGCATAACACTTATTGAAAACACGATGCTTTGGTGCGCACACAGTTAAACTTTAATCACACTTTTAGGAAATCATTATTTTTTCATGATTATCGACGTCATTACAACTTCCGACGGTAGGGGTAATCTCCTCCGCCCCTGTTCTTTCCCCCCCCCCCCCCCCCCCCCCCCCCCTCCCCCTCCTCTTCGTATGCTTTGAAATAAGCTACAGGCTCTGACAGAGGAAAGGTCGCTTAGCGTCAAGCCAACGTCCACAGGCGGACTACAATGACCGTTGAAATGCTCACATACCCTTAAGGTTATTTCTATGCAGCTACAGACAGCAACGAAATACACACACACACACACACACACACACACACACACACACACACACACACACACGCACGCACGCACCACACACACCACACACACACACACACACACACACACACACGCACACACGCACACACACACACACACACACACACACAGCAATAAGTCCTTTGAAGCGCAGACGGGACATCGATGTCAGAAAAGGCTGGGTAGTTAACCTTTCAGATTTAAAAAGCACACACACAATTTTGTAAGAACCAGCGTGATTTTTTTTCTGAAATATGGGCATGAACATTTTTGATGATGACGGTCTTTTTTTTTTTTTTTTGTTGTTCATGTTCATGACAGAGTATAAAATGTCAGCTTTTGAAATTTGCAGTGTCTCATAGCAGGCCGGTGGTTCGAGATACGGTTAGGGTGTGGTTAGACAGTCGAAAAAGCGGAGAGGTTGGCGCGGGGGATTGTCGGAGAGGTGTGAGGAGGGAAGGAGTAGTGAGGAAGAGGGTCAGGAAGAGGGGGGGGGGGAGGAAGAAGTGGGGGAAATGGGAGAGAGAGAGAGAGAGAGAGACAGAGACAGAGACAGAGACAGAGAGAGAGACAGACAGAGAGTGACAAAGAGCGACAGAGACAGAGAGACCACAAAGAGACAACAAGAGTGAGAGACAGAGAGAAAGACAGACAGAGACAGAGAGAAAGAGAGAAAACTCGAAATCTTTAATGAGGGTGAATAGATAAAGGTGGAAGCTTTTTTACACTATGCCCCTCGAGAAAAACATTTTCTTTGTTTGTTTGTTTGTTTGTTTGTTTGGTTTTGTTGTTTTTTAGTAAGCAATCTCATTATAAACGTATTTCGGGGGAACACACAGTCGCGCGCACGCACGCTCGCATTACACACACACATACACCCACGCACACACACACACACACACACACACACACCACACACACACACACACACACACGAACACACACACACACACCACACACACACCCACACACACCACACACACATAGGCAAACACACATTGGGCATACGTAAACCATATACATAACACATAGCTATACATAAAGACACAGAGAGAGAGAGAGAGGAGAGAGAGAGAGAGAGAGAGAGAGAGAGAGAAGAGAAAACACGCGAGAGAGAGAGGGGGAGAGAGAGCGAGAGAAACAGCGAGAGAGAGAAGAGAGGAGAGAGAGAGAGAGAGAGAGAGAGAAACAGCGTAGAGAGAGAGGGGGGAGAGAGCGAGAGAAAAAGCGAGAGAGATAGAGAGATAGAGAGAGAGAGAGAGAGAGAGAGAGAAACAGCAAGAGATAGAGAGATAGAAACAGCAAGAGAGATAGAGAGGAGAGATAGAGAGAGAAATAGCAAGAGAGAAATATCAAGAGAGAAAGCGAGAAGAGAGAGAGAGGGGGGGAGGGGTCGTATTGCAAGACCAGCAGAGAGCTTCATGCATGGCCAGGTTTTCGTGCCCACTGGGTCACGATGTGGACAGGCTGTGGCGCTGACCTGTGAAATGACCCGTGACAAGGTCGTGTGCGTGTCCCCACCCCACCCTCACCCCCTCCCTCCCCGGTCATAACCTTAATAATAAGCCGACCATATCCTGGGGCCCTCGCCTTCCGCCCCTTGGGGACGAGGACACAGGAGTGGGTTTGTACCTACC
>JADBJO010000772.1:495000-500000 GCA_016801955.1 Conus betulinus | reverse complement strand
ACAGACAGGACAGAACTAACGGGGGGGGGGGGGGGGGGGGGGGGGGGGGGGGGGGGGGGGGGGGGGGGGGGGCGTTGGGTGTGGGGGGGGGGGGGGGAAGAGGAAAGGGGTGTTAAAACCCGATCTGACACACATATTAATTTTGTTCGAATGGAGGGAACCGGATCGGTACACCGATTAAAAGTATCTTACACCGTTCGATTTGTTCTCCAAAGAGCTACAATTAACATGGCGTGGAATAATCAGATTTTGCAAACCCTGGTCTCTGCTTATGGCCATTGGAAAGGAGTATCCACTATAACAACAGACCATACGTAATAGGATATATATATCAGTTAACAATAACTAAAACAAACATTGAACGTCCTGTTCCCCAACAACGGACGGATTTTTTTCTTTTCAAACCATAACCTTCGCCACCAAAGTGTTCATCCGGAAATAAAAACACTTATTAAAAGTGTAGGTCGTTTGTTGATGCGGCCCCCGGGTGTGAGTTTCCAGTTGAGACGTAAGTTTCGTTTTAGTTTTTTACTGTGTGAACGTTACACACACACAACAACACACACACCAACACCACCAGACACCCACCACAAACACACAACATATTACCGCAAAACGGCCAGTTTGGCCGTTGGGTATGGATGACCACGGAACATAGGCATTGCACCCCTGAGTGAGAGAAATTGGAAAAAAAGACTAAGAATGAAGGGGAAAGTAGTAAGGGCAAATGAGGATCGATAGTGAACGTTGAACGATACTGACTGGATGGCACGGGAAAACGGGACCTGAAATGATGAAGCGCGCCAGCTGTGCAAGCTCTTCATTCGGCCTACCCAGGGTAGGCAGCACTTTGTGTGAAAAACGAGTGTTTTGATTGTAAAGAGCGGCTTAGGAGCTTGGCGTCCTAGGCCGAGAATAGGCCGCTATATATATAAGTATTTCATTATTCTCATAATAATATGATATAAAATATATGATAATATATAAGAGATGAGATAGATAGATAGGATAGGATAGATAGATAGATAGATGGAGGGAGAGAGAGGGGAGGGGGACACCATATTTATATATTATATACTTATATCTTATGTGTGTGTGTGTCTGTGTGTGTGTGTGGGTGTGGGTGTGTGAGGTTTGTTGTGTATGTGTGTGTGTGTGGGGGGGATGGTTGTGTGTGTGGTGTGTGTGTGTGTTGTGTGGTGTGCGTCTGTGTTGTGTGACGTGCGGTGGTGGGTGGTGTCGTGTGGTGTGTGTGTGGGTGTGTGTGGTATTGTGTGTGTGTTGTGTGTGCGGGTATGCGACGGTGGCGTAGCTGTGCCGTTGCGATGCGTTGGCCAAAGCGAGTTGCGTGTCGTTGTTGCGGGTGTGAGTGCGTGACTGTGTGTGGTGTGGTCGGTGTCTATGTTCCGGTCTCTGTGTGTTTGAGTGTGGAGTTGTATCCACGTATTGTATATATATTAACTTAAAAAATATAATAGATAGATAAATAGATAGATAGTGATAGATATAGGTGTACAGAGGCAACACCCAATTAAAAAGACGGGTGGTGGCTCAAACGTTGGGAGGCAAGCAGGGCCGGGCATTCTTTTTTTTTTTATTTTTTTAATTTTTTTTGTTTTTGGAAGCCTTATTTTTTTTTTAAACCTTACTTTTAAAACATTATATAAATAGTATATCTATATATATTATATAATCACTAATATATATTACACGAGGATTGACGAGAGAGGAGAGGAGGAGAGACGGAGAGGGGTAGGAGAGGGTAAGAAGAGGAGGAGGACCGGAGGGGGAGAGTGGGAGGGGAGAGGGGAGGAGGAGAGGACAAGGGAGGGGGGGGGAGAGAGATGGGAGAGAGAGGATGAGGGAGGAGAGAGTGGAGGAGAGGGATGGAGAAGGAGAGGGGGGACAATCGAATATTCACAGGATGTTGAGGAGAGAGAGAGAGGAGGGGGAGGGATGGAGGGGGCGGAGAGGGAGAGCGGGGAAGAGGAGAACCGAGAGGGGGCGACGAGAGGACAGAGGGGGAGAGAGAGGAGAGATTGTTAAATTAAATGTACGTATATGGAGGAGAGAGATAGGGCAGGACAACTATAAAGGAAGGACAAAGAAAAGAAAGTAAATACCACACCCATAAAAAACAACAGGGCTGTCCTCTGTTTAGTATTGTTCAGGACACTGTTTTTCCATCGGGTTGGCAGCTTCCCCCGGGGCAGGGGGTACAATGATCAAATCTTCAAATGGGTCCAAAAGAGAAATAGGAAGTCTGAAGAACATAAAAAAGGGGACCTCGTTTTTATGGGGCATTTTTATTCCTATTTCGGTTTTGAGACAGTCTTGTTTTACAACATGCGGAAGCCAGGATGTTAAGAGGAGAGGTTATCTTATATATATATATATCCTTCAGATCACCGGTGGTATAACACGAGCCACGCAGCACGCCCACACACACACAACCACAAACCACCAAACACACACCAAAACAAACACACAACCACAAAACAACAACAAAACACCACACACACCACCAATAACACACACCACCACACCACAACCACACACACATCCGCGCGCGCGCGCGGCGCAGGCGCCGCCACCAACACACAACCAACACCCACACACACCACACACACCAACACACAACCACGCACGCACGCACACACAACACACGACAACGCGCACCACACACACAACACAACACACACACACCACACTATACACAACCACCCCACAAGCACGCACGCACGCACGGGAACGCACGCCCATACAAACCAAACCCCACCCCAACATGCCACACCCACACACAAAAACACACAAACCACCACCACACCACCACCACACCAACACCAAAAAAAAAACCAACACCACACACCCACCACACAAACCACACACTACAACACCACACACACACGCCACGCACGCCACGCGCAGCAAGCAAGCACGCACGCAAGAAAAAGAACTAGGAAACAAACCAAGGAAAAAAAAAAAAAAAAAAAAATCATAAACAACAAACAAAAAAAAAATGAAAAACAAGCAAAGAAAGGCCAAAGAAAAGAACGCAAGAAAAAAAAAAAAAAATAAAAAAAAAACAGAAAGCAAGGTACAAAACACCAAATCACGAAAAAAAAAACACAAAAAAAAAAAAAAAGAAAAAACAACAAAAAGAAAAAAACCAAAAAAAAAAAAAACAAAAAATCAAAAAAAAAAATAAAAAAAAACACAACAAAAAAAAACCAACCAACAACAAAATAAACAAACAAAAAAAGCAAAAAACAAAAAACAACAAACAAAAAAACAAAAAATAAAACAAACGAATAAAAAAAAACAAAACAACAAAAGAAAAAAGACAAAAAACAAGGAACAGAAAACAGAAAAAAAAAAAACAAAAAACCTGAAAAAAAAACAAAAAACAACAAAAAACAAAAAAAAAAAGAAAAACACATACAAAAAGAAAAAAAAAAAAAACAAAACAAAAAAACACAAACAACACAAAAAACAAAAAAAAAAACATAAAAACACAAACAACAAAAAAAAAAAAAACAAGAAACAAAAAAAAAAGAAAAACAAAAAACAAAAAAAAACACAAACACACCAAACAAAAAAAACAAAACAGAAAAACACCAAAGACAGGCAATAAAAAAACAAAACGGCAATAAAAAAAAAAAAAAAAAAAAAAAAAAACACAAACAAAAAAAAAAAAAACCACAAAAAACCACCAAAAAAAACAAAAGAAAAAAAAAAAAACGCAAACACAAACAGAACAAAAAAACAAACAAAAAACACAAAAAGAAAACAAAAAACACCAAAAAAGGGGAGAAACAAAAAAAAAAAAATACAAAAAAAAAAAAAAAAAAAACAAACCAAACAACAAAAAAAACACAACCAGACACACCACAACCACACCAGAAAAAACAAAAAAGAACACACAACACACACCAAAACACACAAACCACAAAACACCAACCACCACCACAAGCAACACAAACACCAGACACCACAAAACACGAAAGCACACAAACAGCACACCACAACAACAACAGACAAACAACACACCACCAACCACCACCCACAACCACACCAACAACAACCCATCCACCACACACACCTCCAAACACCAAACACAAACCACACACAACACACACAAAAACACCCACACCAACACCACCCACCAGACCACCATAACCACCACACACCAAACACACACCAACACACCACACAACACAAAACCACCACCCACACCACCACCACCACCCCACACAAAACACACAAACCATTCCGCCGGTTCCGCGTCTTTCCCTTTCACTCCTCTTCACCAGGTGGCGCTACTTCAGTTAATACTTTTCCAACACCCCCCCCCCCCACCACCCCCCCAGCTCAAAACTTGAACTCCCTCAACTCCCGACCCATATTCTCTGGTGCCTGCTCTCCTTCCCCCGACTCTTCCCCCCCCCCCCCCCCCCCCCCCCAAACCGTGCCCTTTTCTGCCTAGACCAACGATCTTGATAAATATAATCATCAAAAAAAAAAAAAAAAAAATGTACGTTGTGTCAGAAAACCGCCGATTGGGGTGAGGGGTGGGGTGGGGGGTTGGCGGGCTGGGGGTGGAAACAAACAAAAGTCAATGCAAGAGCGACACGTTTTCACCTGTTGGTCGTTGGTCGTCTACAGCTTACGCGCATGTGTACGTGTGTGTGTGTGTGTGTGTGTGTGTGTGTGTGTGTGTACATATACATGTATATTATCTATAGTCTATCTATCCATATATCTATCTATATATGTGTGTGAGAGAGAGAGAGAGAGAGAGAGAGAGAGAGAGAGAGAGAGAGAGAGAGAGAGAGAGAGAGAGAGAGGAAACAAAAGACAAAATGGGCTTTTTTATTTTTTCCGAATTTTTTGGCACGGACACTTCGCCTTTCTCACATTATAGATAGATAGCTAACTAGTTAGATAGACAGACAGATGGAGAGACGGACAGACGGACAGACGGTCGGACGGACGGACTG
>JADBJO010000772.1:480000-485000 GCA_016801955.1 Conus betulinus | reverse complement strand
GAGACAAATACGGCAGCACCGCTTTGGATGATGGGAAACGGTGTGACGGACCATTCACTTCATGATTCTGGCGGTGTGGAGTAGGTGTGTGGTGGGGGGGGATCAGCTTGATTTGTCTGAGGGGATAGTCTTGAGAGAGAGGAGAGAGAGAGAGAGAGAGAGAGAGACAGACAGACAGACAGACAGAGAGTAACAGAGAGAGAGACAGACAGAGAAAATGAGAGAGAGGGGGGGGGGGAGGTCTTGAGAAAATGAGAGAGAGAGAGAGAGAGAGAGAGAGAGAGAGAGAGAGAGAGAGAGAGAGACAGAGAGAGAGAGAGAGAGAGAGAGAGAGAACTTGAAACTCTGGAACTCGAACATTAAGAGGTGGCCAGGATGGCCTCTGTCACGGGGTGACTGAGGTACAAATCGTGTTTAAAAAAAAAGAAGTCATACTGTAAACAATAACCTGACAACATTTTCACAGACATCAGCGAGGATGGGACAAAAACATTTGTTTCTCATTGCGTGTGTAGACATTCATCTGATACATTTTGGAGATTTTTTCTTTTAGTACATCGCTATGAAGTCTTTAGCAACTGGCTCTTTTCTTCTTGTTTCAAAATAATTTTACAAGAATCAGGCAAGCCGACGGAGTATTAGCATTTTCACATGTCAAAAGTTCTGTCTGGTACTGGTTTTTGAAATGAGACGGAATAGCTTTGAAAAATTTGGGTGAATATTGTTGTACTGAGAACACTCAAACGAAAAATGTTTTTCAAACTATTGTTCATCTGTACAGAAGGGAATTTTATCCATGCCCGCAGAAAGTATCTCGCGTGAAACGATTTCTGTGAGAATGCAAGTCGCTCACCCCTAATCTGAACCTCGTTAGAGATTCTCTGAAGCGCTTTATTGTAACTGCAGAAAAATGATTTTCTGCTACAAGCTTAGTTTTGAATGATGTATACCAGGTGAAGCGTCTATCGTCTTTTCATGTCTGCAAACAACCTTTGTTTTGCTACGTCTGTAATTCTTTGTTTAAAAACAGACAGAAACATCAAATCATTCGACTGAGAGAGAGAGAGGGAGAGAGAGACAGACAGACAGACGGACAGACAGACAGACAGACAGACAGACAGACAGACAGACAGACGGACAGACAGGCGCTTCAGATACGTTTTTATTGACAATGGCCTACATACAGCCTTTATGTCAAAGGGGTATACATTAATATTCACAGCGCCGAAAAAGTAGAATGCAAAGAACACAAATTTTGGGAACTGATTACGCCAATATTGATGTTACGACTCGAAACCAAGTGGTAGAAAAGAAAAACTACGTGCTTTTTTTCATTCAATTCAAAATGAGTATGTATTTGTTTTAGCAACAAACTCATTCACACAAGGGCCCCAAACAGGCACAGTTAGTCACTGTAGTAAATCGTTTCCATTAGAACCACACCAATCATGAATGCCCATTTCACAATCATTCATGATAGTGAAGAGAACGGAAACATTTTAAGGAGAGAGAAATATTCCATCGCAAAATACGTTCATCAAACACAATGGCATACAGTGATTCTGGAATTTATCCTCTATACATTCGATCTTTCGGGAAATGCGTTAAATATTGGTTAAAACTTATCCAGCTACATACAAGCACATTATGCAAACAAGCATATGATATGTTATTGCATCAATCTGAGTTAGGAAAGCACAACTGGGTTGCTACTGTAAAGCAGCTTTTGACAGTAAGCGGATTTGGTGTAGTATGGCTCAGTCAGGGGGTCGGTGATTAAAGAACATTTATGTTGGAATTTAAAGACCGTCTCATCTCACGTTTTAAACAAAACTGGCATTCCAAGATGGACGACAGTATGAAATATTCCTGTACATGGTTCTATTTTTTAAAAGTATTTACGACCAGAACAAATTCTGACTGTAGTTACTAATAAATGGTATAGGGATATGCTCGCTCGATTCAGAAGTAGGAGGGAGGGAGAGAGGAGAGAGAGAGAGAGAGAGAGAGAGAGAGAGAGAGAGAGAGAGAGACAGACAGACAGACAGACAGACAGACAGACAGACAGAGACAGAGACAGACAGAGAGAGACAGACAGGCAGACAAACAGGGAGAGAAGGATAGAGAGAGAGAAAGAGAGATCCAGGGAGAGAGAGAGAGAGAGAGAGAGAGAGAGAGAGAGAGAGAGAGAGAGAGAGAGAGAGAGAGAGAGAGAGACCGACTGAGAGAGGGAGAGACCTACAGTAAAACAAAACAAAACAAAGGCCACCTGCTGTCAGTGTAACAGTGAACTGTATCATACTGACAGGTTCCCCCTGGCGCACTGTGTCAGGTGTCACGAAGGAACGTCGCCACAGTGTGTGGTTTCCACAGAAGCACGCCGGCACCGTCTGCGATGCCAGAGCTCGGGGCGGAAAGTGCCGTTTTTTGTGCCTGTGGAAGGTAAATCGCTGCTTTTTTCTGGTCTAAGTTGCTTTTTTTCGTCATTTTAAACGTTTCTATAAGCATTTGACAATTGTTTGGCATTTATTATTCATGGCAAACGTTAAGGATGGGTAAATTCTTTGCGGGGGTGGGGGGGGGGGGTGTGGGGGGTTCTTCCGTTGGTTTTGCTACTTTTCGTTTTGTCTTGTTTTGTTTTCTGTTCAGGTGTGTTTATTTTAGGTCGATGGTCTGGCTCTCTCTCTCTCTTTTTTCCCTTCTCCACCCCCCTTCCCCCATCCGTTTTTTCCTACTGAAAGAATATATCTAGATATGAAGCATTTCAAAGGGCGTGCGACTGCACTTGCTGGACGTGAATGTTGAATTTCAATCATATGTTTGTGGTATTCCATTGTTAAAAGATCTTAGAAATTTTCATCATTTTGTTGATGTATCGGTGCTTTTTTCGCGTTTTACGTGTCACTGCATATAGATCCCCCTCCTCCCTCCCCCCCCCCCCCCCCCCCCCCCCCCCACCCCGCCGGCCCCCCCCTCCGGCTCCCCCTCCCCATCCTAGTAATGGGGGGGGGGGGGGGGGGGGGGTTGTGGCCTAAACTGAATAAAACCATTTTCCATTGCCATTTCTCTTCCATTCCCTTTTTTTTTTCATTCTGTTTGTTGGTCATTCACGTCAGTCTGTGTGTCTGTATGTGTGTACAGATACTGTAGCCTCGATTTATATGTACGCAGAGAGGTGTTGAGTGTGACTGAGATTCTGCTCCTGATTTTTACAAGAATGGTGGGGGAGGTTTTGTTTTTGTTTTTGTTTGTTTGTTTGTTTGTTTTTACCGATTATTGCTATACGATTCTTGCACGTCATGCCCATGACTATGATCAGAATGCAATTTTGCTTACAAACATTTTCACCTTGAAAAAATCTCTCTCTCTCTCTCTCTCTCTCTCTCTCTCTCTCTCTCTCTGATAATAAAAAGAAGTATTTCAAAGTCTGAATTCTGTGTGAAATAGCGATATATACACCCACCAGAACATTGCAAGCCAACACACACACACACACACACACACACACACACACACACACACACACATACACACGCGCGCGCGCGCGCGCGCACACATGCACACATACACACACATACACACAGAGTTCTCTCTGTCTCTCTCGATTTAGATAGATAGGTGGATAGATAGATAGATAATTAGATAGATATAAAGCTATAGATATATATATGTAAGTATATATGTATAGATAGACAGACAGATAGATTTATAATGAAATAGATATAAGATATAGATATGTATGTATGTATAAATAGACAGATAGATAGATAGATAGATAGATAGATATATAGATAGATAGATAGACAGACAGACAGACAGATACACAGATAGACAGACAGACAGATCGGGGCAAGAAGCCTGCTTTGACTGGAGAATATTTCTTTGCGTGGATGTCGCGGACAACTCACACACCTCATACACAATGTAAACACCAGAGACTCCCCATGCTGCAACATACCGTCATTTTCTCCTGGTTTGCTCAAGGCCGTTTTTTTCTCCATCACACTCATGGGGCAAAACGAAAGCAGAGCGCGTAGCGCCATCCCTCTGCCCCCACGATCGATGTGTTTTGCCTCTTAACCCAATTAGGCTACAACTTGAAGAAAGAAGAAGAAAGAAGAAGAAGAAGAAGAAGAAGAAGAAGAATCGCAAGAACAAGAACAAGAAGAGGAAGTAGAACAAAGAAAGAAACAAAGAAAAAGAAAGAAAGAAAGAAAGAAAGAAGAAGAAAAAGTTGAAGCTAACGAAGAGAAGAAGAAGAAGAAGAAGAAGAAGAAGAAGAATCATCATCGCAAGAACAAGAACAAGAAGAGGAAGTAGAACAAAAAGAAAGAAAGAAAAAAGAAAAAAAAAGAAAGAAAGAAGAAGAAGAGAAGAAGAAGAAGAAGAAGAAGAAGAAGAAACAAGAAGAACAACAACAACAACAACAACAACAACAACAAAAACAACAAGAGCAAGACAAACAAAGGACGAAAGAAAGACAGAAGAAAGAAAAAGAAGGAGAATATGAACAACAACCACAACCACTACAAACAACACACAGCAACAACAACAACAACAACGAGCAAGACGGGAAAAAAAAAAAAAGAAAGAAAGAAAGAAGAAAGAAAGAAAGAAGAAAAGAAGAAGAAGAAGAAGAAGAAGAAGAAAGACGAAGAAGAAGAAGAACAACAACAACAACAACAACAACAACAGCGCAACAATAACAACAACAAAAACAACAAAAATAACAGCAGCAACAACAAAATAAGAACAAAGACGACAACAAGAACAAGACGAAAAATGAACGAAATAAATATAGAAAAGAAAAGAAAGAAAGAAAGAAGAAGAAGAAGTAGTAGTAGAAGAAGAAGAAACAATAACAATAACAACAACAAAACAAGAACAAAGATAATGAGAAGAAATCTCTGGCGCTCTTTCTCAACAAAGCCAACAGCGCTTTCACAAAACAGGAGAACACACGCAAAACAAACAAAAAGACCTGCACCCCTGGGACACTA
>JADBJO010000772.1:467500-472500 GCA_016801955.1 Conus betulinus | reverse complement strand
TACAAGTTGTGCCGCCACCTGAAAGTTTTGTGCTGTTCCTTTCCTCTTTTCTATCACTCCCTGTGATTCTGTCGTCTGTGATTTCTTGTTTTGCTTTACTTTTCGTAAGCAGATTTTGACTGACGTGTGTCAACAAAGAGAGTCTATGTAGTAATTCTGGTCTTCTGGTCTGTGTGTGTGTGTGTGTGTGTGTGTGTGTGTGTGTGTGTGTGTGTGTGTGTGTGTGTGTGAGTGCGTGTGTGTGTGTGTGTGGTGTGTGTGTGTGTGTGTGTGTGTGTGTGTGTGTGTGTGTGTGTGTGTGTGTGTGTGTGTGTGTGTGTGCGTGTGTGTGTGTGTGTGTGTGTGTGTGTGTGTGCGTGTGTGCGTGTGTGTGTGTGTGTGTGTGTGTGTGTGTGTGTGTGTGTGTGTGTGTGTGTGCACGTGCGCACTTGCTTTTTTCAGTAAACTCTAATATTGATTTTTTCTCAATAGTTACAACTTTAAGCACTATCAAACTCCACATAACGAAAAATATTGACAAGATTTTTCCAGCCATCCCTTGTAGGAAGGTGTTGTAGAAATGCTATCAACATTTTCAGCAATGTTTTCAACTTCATGAAAATAACCTTGGAAATTGTTATCAGTCAGAACACTGCCTTTGGTACTAGTAGAAAAAAAGACACGATCAACAATAATATTTCATGCAAACATTGCAACTAACATATTATTCTCTCAAGACAAACTATGTAAAAAAAATAAAAAAAATTATCAAGCAGAGGCGCAAATGGAATGTAATGTTACTAGATATAGAACACAGACTGGCTACATATAGACACATCATGAAAAAAAAAAAACACACACCAAAAAAACGAAACAAAACAACGAAGCAGTGTAAGTGTTTATCAGTCCGATGCGAATCAGACCAAAGAAGCCACATGAAAACAGCACATGGAACAGCCTGCTCCCCCCCCTCCCTTCTCAACCGCCTTCTCTCCCCCCCTTCCTTATACTGCCTCCCCTTTCATCACAAAACTGCAACAAGTCGTGAGCCCTCCCCCCCCCCCCAAAAAAAAGTTGGTCTCTTTCTTTCCGTTGCCTTCGTTCTGGAAAATCCTTTACACCTTTTTTGTTTGTTTGTTTGTTTGTTCGTTTTGTTTGTTCTTGCCCTCTGGTCACAGTTTTATCATCTGCTAGCTTTTGTTGCTGTTGTTATGTGGTCACTAGATAGACAGCCCGACTGTGCGCCTACTGCCCAGAGTATCAATCGACAGATTTGATTTTCCATAATGGCATATATAGGCCTATATATATATATATATATATATATATATATATATATATATATATATATATATGTGTGTGTGTGTGTGTGTGTGTGTGTGTGTGTGTGTGTGTGTGTGTGTGTGTGTGTGTGTTCTTTTTTATATGCTGCATTTCAATGTTTTCTTTTTTCATGTTTTCACGAATTTTTATAATCTGGTGAGTGACGGCGCAGAGGGAATGGGGGGGGGGGGTAAAGGTGGGGTAAAAGGAGGTGAGGTGAAGCATGATTTAGCAGAATGGTTAGCACGCTTGGTACGTTCTCAGTTCCATCATCTTGATAAGGAATTGACCAGTTGAACAGCCATGCTATGTATCGGGATGAAAACTTGTGAACAGTGAAATTTGGAAAGAGAGGGTTTAGTTATCGCCAAGGACACAGAGAAGAAACAAGAGTATAGGACTAGAAACAATGCATTTCGACCTCTTGGGCCTTCTTCAGGCAAAAAACACACAATATATAGGACAGTGACAAGAACATTTAGCCACTTAGTTGCGCTTCTCCTATTCGTCTCCGCAAGACGGAAACGAGGGGATTATGGGAGAGGAAGAGGGGGGTTGCGGGAAAGGGGGGAAAAGGGGGGTGTGGGGGTAGAAAGGGAGGGAGTGTGAAACGATGGTAAATGAAATAAAGTAAATGAATTAATTGAAAAAAAAAATACAAATTAAAAAAAAAAATGTATATATATATATATATATATATATATATATATATATTATATATATATATATATATAGTAATACATTTATAGATAAATAAATAAGGAAAGAAAAAAACAAGTAAAAAAAAATGAAATGAATGAATATAAACAGTGTCTTTCTGCCTTTCGCCTTTCGTGTTATCAGGAGGCATGGCACTTTTTTTTTAAGCAACTTGGAGACAGCCTAGAAGTGGTCGCCTGGGGGCATGATAATAATACCCTAACTTGATGGAATTTCGAGCTTCGTTTTTTGTTTTTTTTTCCCCCCGGCAGATACAGGCTGCACGCCACAAAGTAATGCATCAAGCCTTGCTTAAGAAGTAGAGTAATTATAGACAGGCACAATCCGATGGTTTTGAGAAGTTGTTAATGTCTGAAAGTTGATATACGTTCTTTATCTACACATGCCCATCAAGGAACATGCAAGCCAGATGGTTCGAAGCAGACAGATTAAAAATTGAAAGGAATGGGACTATTTGGGGAGAAACCACCTGGCGCAAAGATAGGGCCACCTTTGAGTGCGAAGACCCGACTTATGACGTCACGTAAGGAGTAACTCATGTATGTCTAAATTGTGAAGGACTTCACAGGGAGAAATCCCTAAAAAAAAAATAATAAATAAATAAATAAATAAGTGAAATGATAGGTGATGGTGGTGGTGGTGGTGGTGGTGGTGGTGGCAGGGAGAAGGGGGGGTGGGTGGTGGGGGGTGGGGGGGTGGGTAGGATTGTTCAGTTTCCATTTTGGGCTGAACTTTGTGCCAATGGTGATTTGGCGTACTATGGTCCATGTGGTGTGGTTTGGATGTGCCTCCCTGGGGAATAGGCCCGTCTGATTACCACAACACAACCATGGCGTTTTTCCAAGTGATCAGGACAGAGGAAAAGTCCCCTTGGCTAAAAAGTCGTCCCTGTGTCTTGAGGTGCCAAAATATTTAAGGGAAGATGTGTGTCCATGCCACTAAAAAAAAAAGAGTTTAAAAACAAAAGTGAAAGAAGGAAAGAAAGAAGGAAACAAAGAACGAAAAGAAACAAAGAGGTGAGTACTAAAGAATGAAAAAACGAAAAGGGAACGGAAACAGGAAAAAAGAGAGAAAGGAAGGAAGACAAGAAAGAAAGAAAACTAAACACAAAGCATTTTATAGAAGCGCTTTCGGTTTTTTGTAATGTGTGTTTTTTTACGTCATTAATCCCCCCCCCCCCCCCCCCCCCCCTCATTACTGTATGATAAAATAGTGATGCCTGGGTGAAGTCTCAATTCAGATGAGGGTTTCACGTGAAAAGTTCCCAGGGGAACTTGTTCCTTCGCTGAAACCAACTAATCCCACACATTGAGACCAAAAGGGTAGTTGGTCTTCAACTTGTGTCTCACATCATCCTCTCTCTTTTCTTTTTCTTTTCTGTGCATCTGTGGTCTTTATGAGTTCAATCACACAACATTTCAAATCTGACAGCTGGTGTCCAGGTCCACAGAAATGGCGTGCCACAAGTGTATCTTGCTTTCTGATGATGTCAGAGCGATGACCACTGAAGCGTGTTTGTAGGCTGTTTCCCGTCTCACCAACATACTGTACATCCTGGCAATGTCCACAGTTGATCAGGTACACTAGGTTGGTACTTTTACATGTAGCTGAGTCCCTTATTTGGAACTGGTGACCCGTGCGAACACTCTTGAACGAGGTCGTTTCCTCCAGGTGTTCCTTGCACAGAACACATCGTTTCGCTGTGCATTTGAAGCAACCTGGTACCAATGAATCTGTGGCAGACGCTTGATGTTGCACTGCTGGGTTTGCTGGGCATCAGAAGGTTCCTCAGATTGCGACAGTTACGCTCACCAACAATGGAGGTTTGGGAACGGCTCTCTTCATGCGTCTACTTCTGTGGAGCTCCGTCATTTTTTCCTTCAGCCAAAAGGCCAGAGGAGGGCTGGAAGGGTTATGGCGGATAACAAATGGCACCCCCTGTCTGACTGATGGTTCCTCCGTTGGTACTGGAGTGCATCTAGGGGATGCCTCTCAGACGGTGTCTACGGTGGCAGGAGTTGCAGGATAAGAAGTTGAAAGAAAGAAAGAAAGAAGGAAAGAAAGAAAAAAAGAAGGAAAGACGGAAAGAAAGAAAAGAAAGAAAGAAAGAGGGAAAGAAAGAAAAGGAAGAAGAAAGAAAGAAGGAAAGAAGGAAAGAAAGAAAGAGAAAAGAAAGAAAGAAAGAAAGAAAGAAGAAAGAAGGAAAAGAAAGAAAGAAAGAAAAAGAAGAAAAGAAAGAAGAAAGAAAGAAAGAAAAGGAGGGAAAGAAAGAAGAGAAAGGAAGGAAAGAAAGAAGGAAAGAAAGAGAAAAGAAGAAGAAAGAAAGAAAGACGGAAAAAGAGAAAGAAAGAAAGAAAGAAGACAGAAAAGACAACAAGGAAAGAAGAAAGAAAGAAGAAGGAAGGAAAGACGGAACAAGGAAAGGAAGAAAGAAGGAAAAAAGAAAGAAGGAAGCAAAGAAAGGAAAGAAAGAAAGAAAAGAAGGAAAGAAAGAAAGAAGGAAAGAAAGAAAGAAGAAGGAAAGAAAGAAAGAAAGAAGGGAAAGGAAAGAAAGAAAGAAAGGAAGGAAGGAGGAAAGAAAGAAAGAATGGAAGAAAGAATGAAAAAGAAAAGAAGAGAAAGAAGAAAAGGGGGGCTACTCGGACTAACTTCAGCACTACCAACCCCTTCTCGTGTACTGTGCGAGGCAGCGGTTCTGCTACATTCCATACAGTTTGAACAAACATGGAATTGAACGGAGGCAGGAACGCTGACACGAAAGGCCAAAGAAGTTATTTTCCAGCAAAGATAGAGGAGGGACGGGGGCCAGACATTAATTGTCGGTGAACAGTTCAAAGGGCAGTTAACAAAAAGGAGGAAGGGGGGGGGGGAGGGGAATGGCGGGGGGTGGGGTGGTGGGGGGGTTGCTTACATTTTTCAAGCCGCTGCTGTGATGATTGTGTGTGTGTGTGCGCTCTCTCTCTCTCTCTCTCTCTCTC
>JADBJO010000772.1:447500-450000 GCA_016801955.1 Conus betulinus | reverse complement strand
TTCTACTTGTGAAAAAAAAAAAAAATATATATATATATATATATATAAACAAAATGATCAGTTAAGTAAATAAGTAAAAACGTAAGTAAATAAATAAATTAATAAATAGATAAATGAAAAAACGAGGATGTACACTTAGAGTCACTTTCTATCAATCGTTTAAAACTACAAACATTTGTCCTGCCTGTTGTTCGATTAGTTCTCACCTAAAAAAAAAAAAAAAAAAAAAAAAAAAAAAAAGCAGACAACTGATGGAAAAAAGAAACAAACAAACAAAACCAACACATTAACGAAGGATCAAGATTACTAAAGAGCAAGGAAAATAAACAGAAGGGATAAAATAGGTTCGCACTTTCTTTTTATCAAGCTAGACATAAATAAAGCTTAAGGCTAGTTTGCAATATCAGCAAATCGTATGCATCTGAGCATCACTAACACTACTGATAAAGTGCTCCGTCTATTTCTTTGCCACAGATTCTCACGATAAGTGATACAATTGGATACAAAGTTCAATGCTGTTGACAAACACCTGGACAAAAGCAAACATGTTAAAAGGCATGCGTAATTGACCCCCTTTTTTGCGCTAACTGCAAGTAGAAAGGACCATTTGAAATTCGTTATATGCTGTTAGTTCTATAAGCGTGAATGCTGTTGGAAACAAACACACGGACCAAAACAAATAATGTGTAGAAGGCATGTATATTTGACCTTTTTGCGCTAACTGCAAGTGAAAAGGACCATTTGAAATTGTGATATGCTGCTAGTTCTATAAAAAAAAAAATGTTATTGAAAACCAAACACATGAACCAAAATGAATATGTTGGAAGGCATGCATAATGGACCTTTTTAGCGCTAACTACAAGTGAAAAAGACCATTTGAAATTGTGATATACTGTCAGTTCTACGAAGTTTAACGCCGTTGAAAAAAAAAAAGAACACACGAGCCAAAACACATATACTTCAAAAGGCATGCATGATTGACCCCTCTGTTCAAAAGGCATGCATGATTGACCCCTCTGTTCAAAAGGCATGCATGATTGACCCCTTTGTTCAAAAGGCATGCATGATTGACCCCTTTGTTCAAAAGGTATGCATGATTGACCCCTTCGTTCAAAAGGCATGCATGATTGACCCCTTTGTTTAAAAGGCATGCATGTTTGACCCCTTTGTGTTCAAAAGGCATGCATGTTTAACCCCTTGTTCAAAAAGGCATGCATGATTGACTCCTTTTTGCGCTAACTGTTAGTGGAAAGGGACAACTTGAAACTGTAATATGCTGTCCGTTCTTTAAAGTTTAATGCTATTGACAAACAAACACACGAACCGAAACAAATATGTTTAAAAGGCATGCACACTAGACCCATTTCTTTTAGCGCTAACTGCAAGAAGAAAAGACAATCTGAAATCGTGATCTGCTGTCAGTTCTAGCGCTGTGATTTCCTTGCTATGTCGACGAAATGAGTAAAACATCCAAAAAGCAGAGTATGACCAAATTATTGTTGACTCTGAGAGTGTGACATTTCATACCATCCTTATTTCCTTTCAAAGTGTTGTCACACACACACACACACACACACACACACACACACACACACACACACACACACACACACACACACACACACACACACACACACACACACACACACACACACACACACACACACACACGCACACACACACACACACACACACACACACACAAACACACACACAATTTAAAGCTCTGTGGATTTAAATCCACGGGTTCAATGACCTAGAAGATGAAAGGGAATAGGACGACAGAAGGCATCAACATTCACCACCAGCACCGCCACCGCCGCCGCCACCACCACACCCTGCACACACACTTCCCTCCAGGCCCATCATCCCTCCTTCTCTCTTGACCTTCCTTCCTCCTTTCTCCCCTGAATCCACCCCGGAGGTCTCTCTTGGCTGCCCTCCAAAAGGCACACACACACACACACACACACACACACACACACACACACACACACACACACACACACACACACAGAGAGAGAGAGAGAGAGAGAGAGAGAGAGAGAGAGAGGGGGGGGGAGGGAGGGAAGGAAGAGAGAGAGAGATAGAGAAGAGACTCCTAGTAAAGAATCTTGACAATGCGGATATATATTCTTTTCCTTTCATCTATATCTTTTAACACTACAAAATCTCCCTCATCGCCGCTCTTCCTAACTCCTTAATCCCACCTGCCCTACTCAAAGTATTACATGGCAAAGATTGATGATAGCATCCGTCTGTCTCGAGGGACAATGGTGTTGCGCCATGGGCCAGTCAGTTGTGGAGTTGCAGCGCGTTCTGTGGCTGAAGATCCCGATCCTCGAGCGGCAGACTCTGTTGCAGTTGCTGCAGGTGAAGTCTCGGTCAACAATGTCTGTTAGTGCCGACGCCATTCTTTGCCGTTTGCAGCGTCTCCGTTCTTCCCACTGGGCCTCTCTCCTCTGCTCTGCTCTGCTTGCTTGATGCCGGCCTTGATGGT
>JADBJO010000772.1:420000-425000 GCA_016801955.1 Conus betulinus | reverse complement strand
ATTAGGGAAAAAAAAGGACGTGAGACTGTGTTCAGATAAACAATCCACCAAGCAGTCTCAATCTGCCGTTTTAGTGGGTTGGTTTACCAGCCAGTCAATTGATTAAAACGCTAGGTTATAGACGAGACATGTGATGAAACAGATCGGAGCAATTTTACTGTTGATCAACCTCAGTTGATTAATCGACCAACCAAACTAAAATCGAAGATTAAAGATATTTCTAGGAACCGTTGATTGCAGAGTTACGGTGGGAACGATTTTTAGCACACACACACACACACACACACACACACACACACACACACACACACACACACACACACACACACACAGTGGAGGGGGAGGGGGGGGGGTGTTCCCTCGAAGTTAACATTAGTCCTGACTCCAGTACCCGAAAGGCCCTTCGAATGAGACTATAACCCGAGGTTCCATGTGTGAGCATACGCATAGCATCGTGCCCACACGCAAAATCCCATCAACAACTTTCGGAAGAGACGGCCAGTTTAGCCGTTGGTATGGATGACACATTACACATAGCATGCACCCTGAGTGAAAAATCGAAAGAATAAAGAAGACTGAGTGGATGATACTGACTGAACGACACTGGAAATGACTGAATGAAGCGCCAGTAGGCAGCTCTTCGGTTGGCTCTACCCAGGTAGGCAGCCTGATGTGTAAACTAGGGAATGGATTTAAAGTGTTTTAGTTAGAGCTTGGTTTTCAGTGTAGGATAGGCACTTTTATAAGTAATCTTAATCATCACCATCACCATCATCATCATCATCATCATCATCGTCGTCGTCGTCGTCGTCGTCGTCATCATTATCGTCATCACCATCATCATTGTCGTTGTTATCATCCTCATCTTCATCATCATCATCATCATCATCATCATCATCACCACCACCATGCACTAACACCCACGCACCCACCCCTCCCATCCTCCCCCCTCCTTCTGTGTGACCTTCAGTGTCGGGGCCAGCAGACACAGGACAGCCATCCTCGGGACGTCTGGCACCAGTCCCAGCGTCTGTGAGCCAACGAGTGTCCAGCATCATCCCGGACTACTTCGACGACAAGCCCAGCAGCGGCGAGGACGAGACGGGCGAGGACTCGGTGGCCAGGGTCTTGAGTCAGATTCAGCTGGAAGAGCATCAGGACAAGACGCTGGACGAAGTGACGTGTGAAGTAGTAGTGGTGGTGATTGGTTGCCCTGACGACTGTGAAGTGAATGAAGTAGTGGGTGACTGGTTGCCCTGACGACTGTGACGTGAATGAAGTAGTAGTGGTGACTGGTTGCCCTGACGACTGTGACGTGAATGAAGTAGTAGTGGTGACTGGTTGCCCTGACGACTGTGACGTGAATGAAGTAGTGTGTTGGTTGCCCTGACGGCTGTGAAGTGAATGAAGTAGTGGGTTGGTTGCCCTGACGACGATTGTGACGTGAATGAAGTAGTAGTGGGTTGGTTTGCCCTGACGACTGTGAAATGAATGAAGTAGTAGTGGTGACTGGTTGCTCTGACGTCTGCCAGGTTTCGTGGTGGACTTCCTACCTACACCCCTACCCACCCACCCACCCACTCCCTTTTCACACTTCCCTCCACCCTCTCTGTTTACCTGTAACCCTGTCGCCAGTTCCCCCAGCCCTTAACTCTCAGGATGTTGAGTGGTTGGGACTATTCCCCTGCACCCTTCCTGTCCTCCCGTGTTGAGTGGCTAGCTCGTGATATATGTCCAGTAATTAATTAGTAGTTTTCGGTGCATTTACCCAGCGATTCATGAGCAGCGCGCAGGTGTATTTATCCGGTGTTTAATTATCACTCTGTGGTGTTTTCGTGCAGCGGTTCGTTAGTAGTCTGTGGTGAATCAATTCAATGTATTTTCTTTTTGTTTGGTAGTGTGTAAGTGTTCTTACTCGGTGATTGAGCAATACTCCGTTGTGCATTTACACCAGCAATTAAGTAACGAGTCTATCGTGTATATATCTAAGCTCTTTAGAATTCTGTTGAGTACCCCCATCTGCCCGCTCTCCCCCCTCCACCCTCCTTTGACCTCTTCCAGCAACGGTTCGTTGCCTGTCTGAGTGAATTTCCCTGGTTTTTTATATACTAGTTCCCAGTGTAATTCCCTGGTGTTTGGTTACTAGTCTAAGGGATATTCCTCTGGTGTCTACTTAGTAGTCAAAGGTGTATTTCCCGGGTATTTCATTAAGTAGTCTGTGGCGTACTGCGCAACTGTTTAGCTTCTTGTAGTTGTTTATCTTCCCAATGCTTATTAAGTCAAATTCTGTGAGTCTTTCTATGGTGTTTAGAGTGACATCAAGTTGTGGGTTTCACTGTCGTTTAGTAGACAGTCTGTCTGTGATGTAATTCCCTGGTATTTAGTTAGCAGTGTATGGTGGAATTTCCCCGGTGGTCAGTTAGCAACCTGTGGTATCATTTCCCTACTACTTCGTTGCGTGTCTTTGGTGTATTTCCCCGGCGTGTAGTAGGCGACCTGTGACACATCTTCCAAGCGTTAAGTAGACTATGCTATATTTTCACCGATCTTTGTTTAGTAGCCTGTGATGTATTTTCTTTTGCGTTTAGTTAGTTGGGTGCAGTGTAGTTTCGAGGTATCTGGTTAGGAGTTTGTAATGCATTTCCCCGGGGTAAATTAGTAGTCTGCGGTGTATTTTGATGGTGTTTAATGAACACTGTGTTAAGCCTTTCTCCGGCCATATACATTATTTTGATTACATTTATGACCTAACTGGTCAGTGCATATTTGAGGTTTTACTCCACTGACCAGTTTCTGTGACAATCGTCTGTGTCTGGATTTCGCTAATATCTATTTCTTCCATTTACTTATCTATTCACGTATTTTTATATGCATTTATTTATTAATTTTTTGTTCTAATTTTCTTTGTAAAGAAACGGAGCCTATTCGACACTGAATATGAAGAATTGTCCGTTTTTTTTTGTGTTTTTTAACCTGTAACTCATTACTGATTCAAATACCAGTACATTCGCATCTAATTTGTTCCGTACTTATTTTATTTCATTTATTTGCTTACTTATTTATGTACTGACATATTCATTTTTTATCTATTTACTTATTTCATTTATTCAACAATGTACTTATTCATCCTTTATTGCATCGAACATATTTCAGCTTGACAACGTTATGTTCATACCCACGTGCACGCTCCGTTGCTCACTAGTATATATCTCACACGCACGCGCTCGCACCCCCCTCCCCCCCCCCCCCCCCCCCCCCCCCCCCCCCCCCCCCCCCCCCCCCCCCCCCCAACACACACACACAACACAAACACGTACACAAACACAGCATGCACGCATACAAACACATTTTTTTTTTCGTTGCGTGCTATGACAAAAATAGGAACCTATTCACGTTTTGGGTCCCCTCATCCAAAGTGTGCAATTCGGCGACCTGAACATCCACCAGTCCCTCAATCCTCGTGTCATGTTATCAGTATACCAAAGATAATATTTCATTGTAAAAAAAAATGTGCGGAACAAGGACCACTTACTCAAATATTGTTTTCTCTCTCCCGATCAACATACTTCTTACTCTCTCCCGATCAACGTATTTCTCACTTTTTCCCTATCAACATACTTCTTACTTTCTCCCGATCAACATACTTCTTACTTTCAGATAGAGAGACTGACAGATAGACAAACTGACAGATAGACAGAGATCTTGTTCGACGGGGAAGAATCTGTGTTTCAGCAACTGTCATAGATGAACAAGACGATGATGACAGTAATTAGGATCAGCGTGACTGTCAATAACTGGAGAACTGACAGTGATTTTTTTTTTTTCTTCATCTTCGGTCCTGTGTCGTCGTTATTATTTCCGTTTGCGCTTCCCAGCTTTCTTCATGTGGCTGTTGCCGATGACAGCTTGTGATAGAGTGTGTGTGTGTGTGTGTGTGTGTGTGTGTGTGTGTGTGTGTGTGTGTGTGTGTGTGTGTTTTGCACATCTATGTGCTCGTAGCATTACCATACGTTTGAAATCGTGAAAGATGTAAAAAAAAAAAATCAACGTACACTTGTTTAGACGATTTTACAATGAACTGTATATTTTTTAAGTATTGTAAAGCAAAATTAAATTTCTGGAAGAAAGAATATAACGTTGAGATTGACGTGTTGGTGAACGCGCTTGCCTTCTGTCTGTTCAGTATCTGCTGTTGGTCTGTCACTCTGTCTCTCTGTCTGTCTCTTTGCCTCTCCGTCTATCTGTTTCTCTGCCTATCTCTCCCGTTTCTTATTCATACATGCCTGTATGCGCACTTAAGCGCACGCACCCGCCTCCCCCTCACACACACCGCGCTCGCGCGCGCGCACGCACACGTCTCTCTCTCTCTCTCTCTCTCTCTCTGTCTCTCTCTCTCTCTCTGTCTCTCTCTCTCTCTCTCTCTCTCTCTCTCTCTCTCTCTCTCTCTCTCTCTCTCTCATGTGTGTGTGAGTCGGCGCATTTACTAACAGAACAAATAAGTAATAAAAGAATTACGTTGACTAACCACCGACTCAACATGCGATCAATTTATCTACCTATTACCCCTCTAACTACCTGCCTTCTGCCGCCTTCCTCGGCTGACTAATAAACTAATCATCCGAGTAAATGACTAATTGACTTATAACAATCCATCGAGCAAAAAGCGATTGATCGACAGACTTATACGTGTAAACATTTAACTTACATATTGCTACATAGAATTGAACCTAGTCTCCCAACAAAAGAAAAATGCGCTACTCACTCGTAGCTTTCGACAGCCGTCCGGCCATCTTCCTCAGCGACGCTGTTGCTGACTGAGTCAACTCGATTCAGATCACGTGACCATGGGACATACCCAGGTCACGTGATTTAACTATACGTTTGGACTTGGTCATTTCAAACTGATACACTACACCACTGATCTCGGTGTAGTTTTGTTGGGTACTGAGAAGCAACCCTGATTAGGCCCCTGGAGCTTTGCTGTGTAGTGAGAGGCAACC
>JADBJO010000772.1:407500-412500 GCA_016801955.1 Conus betulinus | reverse complement strand
TGTTCACATAGTGTTCTGCGCTCTTGAGTCGAGTCGCCGTACTTCTTTTCGTGTTGACTGATCTTCAGTGCCACCTCAGTGGCACTAACCCACGCGGCTTATTCCGGCACCCTGTCAGCTGCCACAGCTCTGGCACCGGCAATCTCCAGGGGAGCAGTCAATGTCAAGACGTCATGAGGCAACCCACCAGAGGAGATGCCGCGCTGCTGCCGACTCGTTTCGGCAGTAGTCAGTGGGTACCTGTTCTGATCCAACATCCGCAGGACACGACCCACTAAGCCCCCTACTGATGACGGTAACTGGTCTGTCACACAGCTGGCGTGAGTGAGCTCTCCCTCTGGAGAGAGCGTCACAACGTCGGCCCGACGACAGTCTCCATGTAGAGGTCAGTTCTGGTGACCGGGACAGAACCTCAGCAAAGGGCAAAGACGTGCATAGGATATCGAGACTGAGGTCACCGTAAGAGCAGGGCCTAAAGGAATACAGGACTTGATATATTACATTTTGATGCCTATCGGAGAGGATGTGGGCGATGAAGATCATGCTATGTATCTCTCCATTCTGGTCTGAGACTGCATGACAGGGCTACACTCTACGTTTATTTTTTCTTAATATATCCTCAAACATGCCCGTACCAAACATCAACGGCTATTATCCAAATCAGATGAAAAGCTATTTAAAGAAGAACGACAACATTAACAGCCATTTTGAGCTGAACTAGAAAGACACTTCATGGAGCACCAGTCTCCGTCAAGGTCATTCTTGGGTCACCTTCCATATTTTTACCGAAATTCGCTTTAAAAAAAAAAAAGGAAATCGGTTGAGCAGGTTTTGTCTAATCATACCAAGAAACAAACAAATAAGCAAACCAATAGAGGCGAGTGAAGTCTTACCTCTCCTTGGCAGAGGTAAAAGGAGAGAGAGAGAGAGAAAGAGAGGCGCGCGTTCCCTCACTCTCTGCATGTCCACCATGTGCTTCGGGAACTTAGTGCAGGGGATCAATGCGATGTTGACTTTGACAGTGCCTACTGCTTTGAAACCCAGCATTCCTGGAACCAACTCATTCTTCGATTGATCTTTTTTGATGCTTTGCATTTCATCCTCTCTCCAGCAATCTCTCGCTGCTGTTTTGTCTAATGGAGCAAACTACGCCAATCTTGAAAGTCTACGATGCTTTAAAAAGTCTGCTCTCAAGATTAGGCCTAGCTATGATTTCTTGAAAATACATCTGCGTGTCGTGTAACTACAGTGTGGTGTTCATTACATGAAAGATTTTGCCGTGAAAGATTTAAAGAATAAAACAAGATGCAAAGCGTATAAAAACGTAGTCCCAAATTATCTTCCCCGAAAAAAAACGTCACAAACATGCGTCATAATCTATTTGACGTCACAATCAAGCATGCGTCACAATGTATTTTGTCACAGAGATATTCCATCAAGAGGGAGAAACCGTTTTGGACTGTTAAAAGCCGTTTGTAACGGCTATTCTGGTAGAATAAAACATTGGGCATTACCCGTGACCCATAGTAAACATACCTACACATTTTCAGAAAGATCGGACCGGAAGTTTCGTCGGGAGCGAGTGGAAACACATTTTGATCACAGACACACAGACAGACATGCAGACAGCATTTCTTCTGTTTCTATAAGAACTGGGAGTACAAAAAAAACAAAAACAAGTCGCTTCGGCTTGTCTGTTCAAACCCAGCGCGGTAGACGGATCACAGTGACATCGCTTGTGGGGGCCACCTGACTTCTAATGTTAACAAATTTAATGACATTGTCACTAAAACCAAGGGTGTCTAGCGTGATTGGCTATCACATCGTTGCTAGAGACTTAAGTTAGATCTGTAGTAGGGCCTACTTGCCTTTTGTCTGGAATTTTCAGATTTGCATGGCGTTGAAAGAAAGGAATTAAAGACAGTGACGTAATAATATGTATTACGAATGATAGTCTTACGAATTTCACCAAGTTTGGAGCCGACGACTTCAACAGAAGATGTCTTTGTCTTTGCCAATCTCTCCACATCAACTCAGTCCAAAGGTTTGTGGTGTCAGTATTGTCTGGTAAGCGACATTGGGTGGATTATTTCATCTCTGACCCTCTTCAAGGGGGCCAACTCGTTCAAGTGTACTGCTATCCTCGTTTTCAAGAGAACTTAAAGCAATACCAAGATTAGGCTGATGACTTCCTTTTATTTTGAATATAGGTGAAAATGGCCATTTTCATGGCTCGTTGTGGCTTGATCAGGAACGATTTTAACGATGCTAGGCTGACAATTTATTACTAGCTTTGAGAGCTGTCCTATGGTCATTTTACCATGTAAACAGCAAATGTCTTATATTTGAGTAGTCATTCAATCCTTTTACCATACTAAGCAGCAGATGTTCTACATATGCAGAGGTTTATGGTTTGGTGTGTTAATATGAAATAAGCACTGAGACTTATTATTGCATCATTGAGTATTCCATCTATGGGCACATAAAGAGTTAAAGATAAATGTGTGTGTGTGTGTGTGTGTGTGTGTGTGTGTGTGTGTGTGTGTGTGTGGCGTACGCGCGCTAATGATTTCCTTACTTTAAACGGTTACAAAGAACAATTAACAAAGTCATAGATTAAAATTCAAAACTTCAGAAAGTGCATTATTAGCCGACAAAGTGTTCGGACAAAGTTGTAACAATATAAATCACAATCTTAAAAAAAAAATAATAATCATGGACAAAAAAACACGCAAACGATTTATGATTCAGGCCCTAGTCAGTTCGTCCTGGGGAAGGTGATTTCGGCTAGTCTGCGACAGAACAAGGAACATCTCCTCAAACATAACAATGTTCCCGGTTAGCTGGTGTGTCTGTCTGTCTTATTCTCTGTGTGGATCACTGTCTCGGTGTCTGTCTGTCTGAACATTTCTCTGTCTGTAGCCATCCCTCCATACACAAAAACATCCCGGTGTCCCTGTTCCCATAGCTCCCCACCCATTCATGTTCCTCCCACCCCTACGCCTTTCCCGTCGCGGTCTGGATGTGATAATGCTCAAGGCAGGCTGACCTTTAGAGCTGCTGTCGTCTGCCATCACCATGGCGAGGATGAAGACGGCCAGGGTCACGGCCAGACACATCCAGAGCTTCATCCTTCTGGAAGCTTCGGTGGAATGTCAGGTCGTCAGCCACAGACCTACAACAACATGACGACGATGAAGAGGAGGAGGAGGATGGTGATGGTGCTGATGTTGAAGATGACGACGATGATGATAGTTATGATACAACCCTGCCATCAGACTTGTAATCGAGCATTCATTACGTTGTTATTGTTGTGATGATATATAGATACATTTGTGAAATCATCTACTGTCACACTATATAATGGATATACATGTCAAATCATCTATCTATTGTCAGACTATATGATAGATCTATATGTCAAATCATCTATTATTAGACTATATATATATATATATATATATATATATATATATATATATATGTGTGTGTGTGTGTGTGTGTGTGTGTGTGTGTGTGTGTGTGTGTGTGTGTGTGTGTGTGTGTGTCTGTAATCATCTATTGTCAGACTAAGTCCCAACATTTCATGCTCAGTGCTCATTGCATATACTTTTTCGCCACTTTTTTTTTTGTTTTTTTTAACTTGATAGCCATGTGGTTATTGTCATTGTTGTAGGTATTGTTGTTATTGTTGTGATGAAATCATTATTGGTAGTATTGCTGTTGTTGTCATTTTCAGGGTTGTGATGATCTTAGATTCTCCCCTTCCCTATACGCCTCCCACCCCCACCCCCTTCTTCCCCCACCCACTCCCTCTTCCCCTCTCCCCTTTTTCAGTTTCCTCTTCTTCATCCGCGTGCTCGTGTTATAATTTACTATTAAAAAATTTGCAACAAAATGTTTATTACTATACACACACACACACACACACACACACACACACACACACACACACACACACACACAACACACACACATACATACACACATACATACATACATATATATATACATACATATATGAGCATTATACTGGTAGCATATAGCCGTGTTAACGAAAAGAATTGTACTTGTTGTTAATAAGTAGCTGATACAGTAGATGTCGGATGAAAATGAAATAACTGACGTCTTACTCATGGCGCTAACGTATACATCCAGTTATACTTCACCAACAGAAACCTGTACCTGTTAAACTTACTTTTCTTCTGTTATGAACTGCGGTTTCGGTGAACTCCCCCCGGTCTCTGTCTCCTCATAGCACAAAACGGCTAAATGACATGACAAGGTAAAAACGTTGAGCATTTATATCACATGATTACCAGCAGCTGTTTCACGGGAAAATGATGGAGTTTGTCATTATCAAAACATTCCGCATATCAGAACAACACACCGTGTCTGCTAGGTCCCATCTCCTTCTAAAGCCATATTTTATACTCGCGAGATATTTTGTTAATTGTCCAACCCAGGGAGCGAATTACACACACACACACACACACACACACACACACACACACACACACACACACACACACACACACACACACACACACACACACACACACACACACACACACACACTGAAAAAGCATAAAAATCCAGGTGAAACTGCTCTCTCACTGCTGACATACCAGTTCTCTTGATGTCCCGAGACGATTTAAAAATGTTGGTGGTGGTGGTGGTGGTGGTGGTGTATGTGTGTGTGTGTGGTGTGTGTGTGTGTGTGTGTGTGTGTGTGTTTGTAATGTGGACTCTTTGTATGTGATGGGGGGTGGGTGGTGTGTGGGGGGGGGGGGGGGGGTGGGGGTTGGGGGGGGGGTGGGGGGGGGGGGGGGGGGGGGGGGGGGGGGGGGGGGGGGGAGGAATCCATCGCAAGGGAAAAAAAGAGAAAGCTGTATAGACGCGTTGTTGTATCGCACAATATTTGTTTACTGTAAGCTGGTGTTTGTTTCTGCCCTAGTTTGATACGGTTCTGGCTGCTGTCGCATATCTCCCACATTCAG
>JADBJO010000772.1:345000-392500 GCA_016801955.1 Conus betulinus | reverse complement strand
GTCTTATTTCTCATCTCGGTCGTCTTGGTCATCACGTGAACCAATCTGCAGCACACTTCTCGCGTACAAACTAACCTTGAACAGTGGAAACCCTGCGCCAAAAGAAGGGGTGGAGGTGGGTGGGTGAACAGTGGAAACCCTGCGCCAAAAGAAGGGGTGGAGGTGTGGGTGGGGTGAACAGTGGAAACCCTACGCGCCAAAAGAAGGGGTGGAGGTGGGTGGGGTGAACAGTGGAAACCCTACGCCAAAAGAAGGGGTGGAGGTGGGGTGAACAGTGGAAACCCTACGCCAAAAGAAGGGGTGGAGGTGGGTGGGGTGAACAGTGGAAACCCTACGCCAAAAGAAGGGGTGGAGGTGGGTGGGTGAAACAGTGGAAACCCTACGCCAAAAGAAGGGGTGGAGGTGGGGGGGTAACACTTGTGAACACCCTACGCCAAAAGAAGGGGTGGAGGTGGGTGGGGGTGAACAATGGAAACCCTACGCCAAAAGAAGGGGTGGACGTGGGGTGAACAGTGGAAACCCTACGCCAAAAGAGGGGGTGGAGGTGGGTGGGGTGAACAGTGGAAACCCTACGCCAAAAGAAGGGGTGGAGGTGGGTGGGGTGAACAGTGGAAACCCTGCGCCAAAAGAAGGGGTGGAGGTGGGGTGAACAGTGGAAACCCTACGCCAAAAGAAGGGGTGGAGGTGTGGTGGGTAGAACAGTGGAAACCCTACGCCAAAAGAAGGGGGGTGGAGTGGGGTGAACAGTGGAAACCCACGCCAAAAAGAGGGGGTGGAGGTGGGTGGGGTGAACAGTGGAAACCCTACGCCAAAAGAAGGGGTGGAGGTGTCCGTGGGGTGAACAGTGGAAACCCTACGCCAAAAGAAGGGGTGGAGGTGGGTGGGGTGAACAGTGGAAACCCTACGCCAAAAGAAGGGGTGGAGGTGGGTGGGGGTGAACAGTGGAAACCCTACGCCAAAAGAAGGGGTGGAGGTGGGTGGGTGAAACAGTGGAAACCCTACGCCAAAAGAGGGGGTGGAGGTGGGGTGAACAGTGGAAACCCTACGCCAAAAGAAGGGTGGAGGTGGGGTGATTGGTGAACAGTGGGTTTACGCCAAAAGAAGGGGTGGAGGTGGGGTGAACAGTGGAAACCCTACGAGTGAAAAGAAGGGGTGGCAGGTGGGGTGAACAGTGGAAACCCTACGCCAAAAGAAGGGGGTGGAGGTGGGGTGAACAGTGGAAACCCTGCGCCAAAAGAAGGGGTGGAGGTGGGGTGAACAGTGGAAACCCTGCGCCAAAAGAAGGGGTGGAGGTGGGTGGGGTGAACAGTGGAAACCCTACGCCAAAAGAAGGGGTGGAGGTGGGGTGAACAGTGGAAACCTACGCCAAAAGAAGGGGTGGAGGTGGGTGGGGTAGGACTTGGTGTACAATGTGTTCCTGCTGTGCCATGTTGTGCTCGTTATCTCCTCTTTATCTTTCGCTTTTTTGCCTGCCTCTGTGGTCCATTCTTTAATTCGTGTTTTGAACACACTTCAAAGTCTTTAAATTCCACCCCACAGGAATGCAGAGGGGGTGAGGGTGAGAATCTTCCACTGTATATTGTACCCCTATCTTCTGGAAATCCGGCGTTAGTAATTTCTCTTTTGTGTCACTGTCTTTGTCTTCGCTTTCTTTTTAAATTGACTTTTTTTTTTTCTGTTGCCGACCATTTTTTCTGTATTTTGTGGTCTGTCCATCTTCTTGTGGTCAGGAAAGCGTTTTTTTTTTTCTTTCTTGATAAACTTTGTAAAATGCATATTATTTCTTGTAATCTGGTGACAAGATAACGAGAGTTTAACCACTGGAACAGGCATTTTCTGTCCGTTCTGTGGAGCTGGTCACTAATTAGGCATTTCTGTGCATCTTTGTTGCATTGGAATTATCTCAAAAGGATTTTTTTTATCTGAGCGAAATGATCCGAGTGATTGGTGCACTTAGCATGGCTTGGTTTAATCCGAGTGAAGGACAGCAGCATGAAAATGGAGGTTATGAAGAAGTGTGCCCGTAAACCGTAAGGAAATCTGTCTCCCCCCTGGCGGGAGTGACTTCTTGGTTTTGTTCTGTGTTTGTGTTTTGCTTCTTTTGTTTGCGTTTTGTTTGCTTGTTATCTTCGCACGTGTTGACAGCCCTGGGAATGCGCTCTGTGGTTTGCTGGAGGTGTACTACTGAAACACTGTCACAATGTCCATCTCCGATATGACATCTCGGTTTTGTTTCCGATGATGCTTTGAGCTTTGGGTAATTCAGTTCTCCCCAAAGCACGAACATTCTTCATTAAGTGATAGTAGAGCCGGTATGGAAAGACGTTTTTGGTTTTCACCGTGTATCCGGACGAGCTCGGTCTGACAAGACCTTCCGTCGTTTGTGCACACACACACACACACACACACACACACACACACACACACACACACACACACATCGTATCTCTCTCTCTCTCTCTCTCTCTCTCTCTCTCTCTCTCTCTCTCTCTCACATCACTCACCCACCCACTCACTCACTCAAGCAAGCACACACACACACACACACACACACACACACACACACACACACACACACACACACACACACACACACACACACAGAGAGAGAGAGAGAATCATGACCGTTTTTTTCCAGTTCTACGTTCTATGTTCACTTTATGCACATTTTGCTTTAAAGGTTTTAACTTCCGTTTAGCTCCCTGTACCCCAGGTCAACAAACAGCTGCCGTGTAAGTGCCCCCTTGTTCTCCGTTTCCTGTCTGGACGTAGTCAACACCGTACGCTTTTCTGTTCGTTTACAGTGACCAAGTTTATCGTCATTGCTCTTTTCTCCATCCGTTCATCATGATCCTGTTCTAGTGCAGTCAGATCATTCACCATATTCTTATTCTTGTCAGCCAGTCGTCACCTTCACCGCTCTCTTGTTGTCGTTGTGTCTGTTATTTATAGTTTCTGTTTCTTGTCCCTGCCTTCGTCATATTTACCTCACTCTATTCTTGTCTTTCATAAATTATTCCTCCCGTTCATGTCTTCGCATTCTTCTAACCCCGTCTGTCGTTTGCTACTCATAGTTCTATCCACTACTGAAATTTCTTACGTTGTACCCCCGTCCATCATTTTTTTTTTTTTCTTTACGTTCTTCTATATTCGTTTCTACTACCTCGCATTTTGCTCGACTCACTGCGCCCATCATTCATCATTCTCGCCACCACTTCATCTATTTCTTCCTTTACCTGGTTATTCTGATGATATCTCAGTTTTACGTAGTCCATCGACCTGACGTTCTTTTCTCTCTTCTGTTCTGTCCCCTGTTCATCATTTTCAGCTTTTCTCCTGTGTCATCTTTTGAGAAAGTTAGTGTTCTCGCGTTTCTTTTTCCCCGAGTTTTGTCCGTCACTGGATCATTCTCACTCTGTTCTGTGTTCATGTGATCTATCATTCTCACTCTGGTCTGTCTTCATGTGATCTATCATTCTCACTCTGTTCTGTCTTCATGTGATCTATCATTCTCACTCTGTTCTGTGTTCATGTGATCTAGCATTCTCACTCTGTTCTGTGTTCATGTGATCTATCATTCTCACTCTGTTCTGTGTTCGTGTGATCTAGCATTCTCACTCTGGTCTGTGTTCATGTGATCTAGCATTCTCACTCTTCTCACTCTGGTCTGTGTTCATGTGATCTATCATTCTCACTCTGTTCTGTGTTCATGTGATCTATCATTCTCACTCTGTTCTGTCTTCCTGTGATCTATCATTCTCACTCTGGTCTGTGTTGATGTGATCTAGCATTCTCACTCTGGTCTGTGTTGATGTGATCTAGCATTCTCACTCTGGTCTGTGTTGATGTGATCTAGCATTCTCCTGCTGCTCTCGCCTTCTTCTCCCTGTCCTGCCCCCTCCTGTCAGTGTGGTGCTGCTGTCCTGTCCACGGTACAGCATTGTCATATTCTGCTCTCCCGCTCTTCTCAGCTCATTCCGCCTCTCATTTGTGGCTGTCTGTCAGTCACCATTTACGTTTTCTTCTTTCACACTTCCTCCATTATTCTTGTCTTCCGCTTTTATCCCGTCCGTTATGCGTTCTTCTTACGTTCTTGTCATCTCGTCCGAAATGTTTTTCCATCATGTTGTCGTTCTTCTCCCATCCCTCTTTTTCATCTTCCTCTCCTTTTTCTTTATTCATTCTTCAGTTTCCCCCCTTTTTTTTTTATCATTGTCACATTATCTTCACGTCGTGCCGTTCATCATTCATTGTTCTCACGCTCTGGTCCCCCTGGTCATTGATTGTGTTCATCTCCTCCTCCAGTCAGTCGGTCAGTATGTTCACGTTCCTCTGACATGAGTCATTCATCGTTTTCACGTTCTTCTCAGTCAGTCATTGATCGCTTTCACGCTCCTCTCAGTCAGTCATTGATCGTTTTCACGTTCTTCTCAGTCAGTCATTGATCGTTTTCATGCTCCTCTCAGTCAGTCATTGATCGCTTTCACGCTCTTCTCAGTCAGTCATTGATCGTTTTCACGTTCTTCTCAGTCAGTCATTGATCGTTTTTTCACGCTCTTCTCAGTCAGTCATTGATCGTTTTCACGTTCTTCTCAGTCAGTCATTGATCGTTTTTTCACGCTCTTCTCTCAGTCAGTCATTGATCGTTTCACGTTTTCACGTTCTTCTCAGTCAGTCATTGATCGTTTTCACGCTCCTCTCTCAGTCAGTCATTGATCGTTTTCACGTTCTTCTCAGTCAGTCATTGATCGTTTTCACGCTCCTCTCAGTCAGTCATTGATCGTTTCACGTTCACGTTCTTCTCAGTCAGTCATTGATCGTTTTCACGCTCCTCTCAGTCAGTCATTGATCGCTTTTCACGCTCTTCTCAGTCAGTCATTGATCGTTTTCACGCTCTCTCTCAGTCATTGATCGCTTTTCTTCTTCAGTGTGTCATTTATCGTTTTCAAGTTCTTAGTCATTCGTGGTTTTCAGGTTCTTCTCCAGTCGGCAATTCATCATTTTTGAGGTTCTTCGCCAGTTTGTCAATTATTATTTTAACACTCTTCTTCTGTCATTCATTTCTCCTTTTCACGTTCTTCTCCAATCGGTCATTCATCGTTTCCTCATTTTTCTCCCGCCAGTCATTCATCATTTTCACGTTCTTCTCCCGCCAGTCATTCAGTCATCATTCATCATTTTCACGTTCTCACGTTCTCCCGCCAGTCATTCATCATTCACGTTCTCATCCCGTTCAGTCATCATCATCATTTTCACGTTCTCCCGCCAGTCATTCATCATTTTCACGTTCTCCCGCCAGCCAGTTCATTCATCATCATTTTCACGTTTCTCCCGCCAGTCATTCATTCATCATTTTCACGTTCTTCTCCGCCAGTCATTCATCATTTTCACGTTCTTCTCCCGCCAGTCATTCATCATTTTCACGTTCTTCTCCCGCCAGTCATTCATCATTTTCACGTTCACGTTCTTCTCCCGCCAGTCATTCATCATTTTCACGTTCTTCTCCCGCCAGTCATTCATCATTTTCACGCTCTTCTCCCGCCAGTCATTCATCATTTTCACGTTCTCCCCGCCAGTCATTCATCATTTTCATGTTCTCCCGCTTTAGTCATTCATCATTTTCACGTTAAATCATAGCAACAGAGCTGTTGCTAAAACCAAAATTCTTCAGTTTGTGATTCCAAAAATGTGCATAAGGTGTGGGGAAAATAAAAAGAAATCGAGAACAGTTATAACATCCATTATGCCCTTTCAGATTAGAAAGCATGGTTGTCATAGGATCTTTTGACAAAGCGCAGGCGCGTGTAAGGCATTCTCTGAGAACAGTTTATCGTCAGGCCTCACTTCTGATACCGAAAGTTGCACAGAGAAAGATGAGACTATATCTGTTCATCATAGACCAAATCCTTTTATCACACACAAGGAATTTAAAGAATATTTGAGGTCTTAGTTTTCGTGGAAACGTGTTGGTATTTCATTTGCTGTTAATGCCAGGAGAGCGTTTCAAAAAAGCCTATGAAAACAGATATCTGTAGTCCTAATACATCAAGCTGCCTAAGGAAGGGGGAAAAAACGGTTGATGCACATAAGATAAGAAGCTAAAAAAAAAAAAAATTAGCAGTATTGTTTTGTTTTGTTTTGTTTTAATTTCACGATCTCCAATTAATTCAAAATCATGCTGCAAAAATCGAGCAAAGAACAAGCGGTAAAGTGCCAGTGGGCTGCTTAACACGATGTTGTGGCTTCCATGACGACACGCACGTGTGTGTGTGAGTGTGTGTGTGTGTGTGTGTGTGTGTGTGTGTGTGTGTGTGTGTGTGTGTGTGTGTGTGTGTGTGTGTGTGTGTGTGTGTGTGTGAGAGAGAGAGAGAGAGAGAGAGAGACTTGCGTGCGCGCGCATGGTTCAATATGTGTATGTGCGCGTGTTCGCGCGCATGGATACATATGTATATGTATGCGGGCACGCGCTTTGTGTGTGTGTGTGTGTGTGTGTGTGTGTGTGTGTGTGTGTGTGTGTGCACGCACACGTGTGTGTGTGTGTGTGTGTGTGTGTGTGTGTGTGTGTGTGTGTGTGTGTAAAACGTGGGTTTTGCGTGGGCGTGTTTGTGTGTATGCGCGCGCGCAAGTGTGTGTGTGTGTGTGTGACAGATAGAAAGATAAATATGTGTGCGCGGACGCTCGCCTATGTGTGTGTGCGTGCGCATGCGTGTAAGTGCGTGTGTGTATGTGTGCGGGCGCACGTCGAGTGATGTGTGTGTGTGTGTGTGTGTGTGTGTGTGTGTGTGTGTGTGTGTGTGTGTGTGTGTGTGTGAAAGCCACGCGCGCTGAGTGTGTGTGTGTGTGTGTGTGTGTGTGTGTGTGCGTGTGTGTGAAAGCCGCTAGTAAGTGAGTGTGGGTGTGGGTTTATGCGTGCGTGCGTCGCGCGCGTGCGCAGGCCGGGTGGGAGGGGGGGGGGGGGGATGGGGGCTGTCAACCATGTAAATTGTTATGCGCCTGGGTCGGCATTTTCGCGCAGCAACCATGTAAATTGGTATGTTTGTGGAGGAGCGACAGGACAGGGAAAAAAGATGGGGATGGAGGGGTGTCAGCCATGTAAATGGTATGTTGTGGAGAGCGACAGGACAGGGAAAAGATGGGGATGGAGGGGTGTCAACCATGTAAATTGTTATGCTTGTGGAGGAGCGATAGGACAGGGAAAAAGATGGGGATAGAGGGGTGTCAACCATGTAAATTGTTATGTTTGTGGAGGAGCAACAGGACAGGGAAAAGATGGGGATGGAGGGGTGTCAACCATGTAAATTGGTATGTTTGTGGAGGAGCGACAGGACAGGGAAAAGATGGGGATGGAGGGTGTCGAGGAAGGGGCAGGGAGAACATGTATATGTGACTTTTGAAGTGAAGTTTGTGGTGTTTTGACAAACTGTACTGCTTTTGAATGACCTTCGCCACACATGTCTTCACCATGTACTTCTTGTAATTATTGGCACAATACTAGGAACACGGCTTAACTCGCTGTTAGTCCTGGTGTTCTTTCTCCCCCCCCCCCCCTCTCTCTCTCTCTCTCTCTCTCTCTCTCTCTCTCTCTCCCCCCCCTTCCCCCCCCCCCCCCCCCCTACTTTTTTACCTTGTGTCTACTGTTCCTCATTTATGCTTTAATTTTATTGCATTGACCGGGAAGGTCACAAGGATTGCTTTTACCATGTTTGATTGTGTTATAAAAGTGAATGGTGATACAATTATCATTAACAGCTTAAAAGAACAAGTAACTTGCAAACTATGGTAAAATGTGAGAAATCAGTAGAATAAGCGAAGTTTTGTATCGGCATTTTTATTATTCTGTAAAATCTAAATGTGTAAGAATAAAGAAACAATCTAGTCATCTGTTCAGAATAGCCAGACCCTTCAACGTATCGTATCGCTTCCGTTGTTTGTGCTACTCCTATCCATGACCTACCTACGGTGCCATCAAAAAGACACGCATACGGTTTAATATTCAGACAATATTTCCATCGCGACAAATGCAATTCTAAAAAGACGAGGACGTTAAATCATGCACAGAATATCTATTAAATGGAGATGGTCACCAGCCTCGTCCGATCAAAACTGATTTAACAATAAGAAGTTTACTTTTCAACCTAGCATAGCTTACTGAATGCAGTGCAATCTGCCGGCAGTAGAGCTGGTGAATTAGCTCCTGGCAATCTGGTACACACAAATACATTGAACTTTTACCATGAAGCTGGCTCGTGTCTTTTTCAGAATAGGAAATTTGTTAAAAGTTCATCGTTTTAATTCGATGTCTTTTTGTCTCGGATTCAGAGACAAAGTGTTCTTAGAGTTTGGCAGTGATTATTTGAAAAGAGCTACAAACACACTGTCTCTCTCCAGCCAGTTAGAAATTCTATAAATGAATCACACACACAAAAAAAAAAATGCAATGTTGTTCCTTCAGTTGCTTCATCGGGTCCAACGGTGCATGTCATGCCTAACTGAGAGAACCGAATTTGATAATAATATTGTACTGAAAACAGGTGAAAACATTTTATTATCTGAGAAAGATGATGACATTAACGTATTATTTCTGAGACTCACAACATATCACAGCCACATATGTAGATTATCTTAAAATTGCTAACAAATCATTTAATAGTACAGAGAATATTTTGTCTACGTATCGCTAATGTCCAGCTTCTTTTTTCCGTAGGTCCGTCCGTGTGAAGTCACTGGGGCATCGCACTGAAGAACTGTTCATCAGATTCCTCCAGTTCTGTCGGTTGTATTCCGAGGCCTTAAGCTCCACAGACGTTTTTCCCTGTCCACACTGCAGTCCATTTTTCTGTCTTTCCCTTGGTCTCGCTCCCTCACTGGTCTTGGAGACTGGTTTAGCTGAGCTGTTGAATCTTCATGACAATGCCAACGTGCTGTCCTTGCTTTGCTGGGGTCAGCAGATCTTCGTGAGGCCCGGTGAGCTGTTTGAGGTCTGGCGCACATGTCGTGTGGCCCGATGTGCTGTTTGAGGTCTGGCGCACCTGTCGTGTGGCCCGATGTGCTGTTTGAGGTCTGGCGCACATGACGTGTGGCCCAGTGAGCTGTTTGAGGTCTGGCGCACATGACGTGTGGCCCGGTGAGCTGTTTGAGGTCTGGCGCACGTCGTGAGGCCCGATGGGGTCGGAATAGCTCAGTTGGTAGAACGCCGGACTCGTAATCTTGGTGATCCTGGGGTTGCGGGTTCGAATCTCCGCCAGGCCGTTTCGGTGCAGGGGGGATTTTTTTCCTCGGAGTTAACATTGGTTCTGACTCCATTCCCCATACAGTCCTTCGAATGAGACTATAAACCGAGGTTCCGTGTGTGAACGCACGCCTGTCTTCTTGCACACACGTAAAATCCCATCACCAACTTTCGGAAGAGAAGGCCAGTTTGGCCGTTGGTATGGATGACACATTACACATAGCATGCACCCTACGTGAGAAATAGAAAGAATGGAGCAATTAAGGAAATTGAATGAACGATATTGACCGGATAATACGGGAAACGACTGAATGATGCGCCGGCAGGCAGCTCTTCAGTCGGTACTACCCAGGTAGGCAGCCCGTTGTGTAAACGAGAGTGTTTTTTTATATATTAGATGTAAATCGCTTGGAGCCCTAATCTTTAGAGAAGGGCGCTATAAAAATTAACATTATTATTATTATTATTATTTATTATTATTATGTGCTGTTTGAGGTCTGGCGCACGTGTTCAATGGCGACATGATCAGTATATCTGACATTTAGTATCTTGTAGTGACACCCCATGTATGGTTGGTTCTTTCAGTATGTCACGTATGACATATTGGGAAATGAAGTGCAGGCAGGAGCCAGATTGAGGTTTCACCGAGATCTTACTGTCGTACCATACAGCTTCCAGTGACAGAACTGATGTCTTTGCTACTCTTGAGAATGTGTCTAATTTAAATCGCCATCGCTGAATATAAATCCCATATCAGTGGTCATATCAGCACTGGAGGTGGTGTTGAGGTTGGCCATTGGCTTGGTTTCCTCGGTGTTGATATCCAAACTATGCCTCGTAGATGTTTCATCCAGTGTTTCAACAAGCTTAGTGAGTTCTTGTTCAGTGCCTGCCGGATCGACGTAGATTTGTGCATAGTGAAGGTCCATGACGGATGTTCTTGTGGTGCTGATTGTGTTGACATAATCATCAGTTGGATCAGTCGTGACGCACTCCTGGACTATGTTAAAAAGGTGTTTGACAGTCCATGGATGCTACATGCCGTTATGAACCAATGTGACATGGGGGCAAAGTTAATCAACAACATCTAGCAAATATCTTTCAAAAAGAGCCCAGTGCAGTACCACAGACGGCCATTTTAACGTCTGTGAAGACATGATACAAACTGTTGTTGCAGGTTGCGAAAGTTTAAAGATCTGTTTGATGATACTTCAACTTTTCAGATACAACGGTGTCTGTGATCAGTTCAGATGATTTTGACCATTACGGTGCTTACATTGCTGATCTAATTGATCTTGCGTTCTGGCAGGCAGTGGTTAGGATTCCTTTCTATGAAGTGTGACGATTAGTGGTCGAGTCTCTTTGTCGTTAGCCACTCGCTAGTGTGCCCAATTTTGCTGCACATAGCAGTTAATGTATCTGTTACTGCCTCTCCGCCACATTCAAGTGCTCTGCCGGATGTTGTCAGTGCTTGCAGCCTTGCCATGTTTCAGCGACTTCACTGCACTGCTACTTCGATTTCTTCGACAGTGTTGGAAAGTCATCTCCATTTGTTGAATCTTGAATTGTTAGCATACTCGCATATCTTTTGTTCTGTTTGTTGTAGTGTTCAAAGCAAAGTTCGTCTATCTTCTTGCGATGTTTTCTTTCAGTATGAGACAGTCAGGATCTTTGTCCTGCGTGATGCTCACGTTAATTTGCATTGGTCTATTTTTTCACAGATTTAAAGGTTTCTTGTGTCATTGTTATCCAGATCTTTCTCAAAATTTCCACACTTATTTTCATCCTGTTAACATTTCACCATTAGCACGCTCTTCTCTCCTCATTCCTTCCAATTCATCACATTTTCCAGTTCACGTTCGTCCTCATCATTCATCATATACTTGCTCACTCCTTTCTGTCCTTCTGCCATCCAGTCTGCCATTCGCACTCACAGTCCATCATTTGTCTTGCTTCAGTTCTGTCGGTATACTTTCATACAGTCCATCATTTGTCTTGCTCTCTCTTCTGTCGGTAATCTTTCATCTATCTCTCTCTCTCTCTCTCTCTCTCTCTCTCTCTCTCTCTCTCTCTCTCTCTCTCTCTCTCTCTCTCTCTCCATCCTTCCGTCAGTCTCGCGATTTTGCCTTTTCTCCACGGCCCATTATTTATGTATCATTCTGGCGTTCTCTTCTTCCCCTCTGTTCTTCACTACTTCTCATCCAGTCGTTGTCGTCTCCTCTCGACCGTCATTGTTCATCACCACGTTCTCCTCTTTTTCATCTCTCTATTATTCATCCTTCTCAAGTTCTGCTCGTGCCATCTCATCTATCATTCATCGTTCTCCATGTGTCTTCCTCTCGTTCATCATTGTCGTCATTGAGAGACAGACAGACAGACGGACAACAGACAGACAGACAGAGAGAAAATAAATAAAAAAAAAAGTGTAATGGAAAAGTACTTGTCCATCACATTTCAAACATGCTTTTTTACGTTTACCTTTTTCTTTGCCCAATTCTGTTCCCTTTTTCTTTTCTATGATTACTGTACAATATTTCCGGTTTATTTCTTTTTAAAGTCGCTTTTTTTTTTTCTTTTTTTTTTTTTTTTTTTTTTCCTTGTGATCAGTTATGACTGATGTTATCTTGATTAGCCATTTCGTGCAGATAGCTATATGGATGCACGCATAAACACACATACATGTATATACATGGCTACGTTAACGTGCAAGGCTACACACCCAGCCCCCCTCGCCCCCTCCCCCCCCCCCCCACATATATACGCAAGCACGCACGTGCGCGAACACACACACACACACACACACACACACACACACACACACACACACACACACACACACACACACACACGTATGTGTATTGGATCTATTATCTGGACCACACGTCGAACCGGTCGAGGTTTAGACATCAAGGTTCCAAGAAATTTGAAACTGATAGCTTTCATCTCTGTGTGTGTGTGTGTGTGTGTGTGTGTGTGTGTGTGTGTGTGTGTGTGTAATGTTATTACTCAAGAGATTATATTGACAATAATGTGAGATCCGTATTTGTACCCGAAGTAAATACAATATCACTTTAATGTCACTGTTTTAAGTACTGGGCTTTTATTTGTACACACACACACACACGCACACACACACGCACGCACGCACACACACACACACACACACACACACACACGCGCGCGCGCGCGCGCGCGCGCGCGCGTTCACGCAGTCGTACGCGCATGCACAAATGAGAACACACACACACATGCACGCACAAATACACACGCACCCACATGCACGCACGCACGCGTTTGCGCGCTCACATGCACGCACGCGCGCGCTCTCGCACTCGTTCACACACACACACACGCGCGCGCGCGTGCGTGTGCGATTGTGCACGCACACACACACACACGCACGCACCACACACACACACACACACACACACACACACACACACACACACACACACTCTCTCTCTCTCTCTCTCTCTCTCTCTCTCTCTCTCTCTCTCTCTCTCTCTCTCTCTCTCTCTCTCTCTCTGTGTGTGTGTGTGTGTGTGTGTGTGTGTGTGTGTGTGTGAAGTCAAGTCAAGTCAAAATTATCTTTATTGAGGGTTATAGAATAAGCTTTCCAGCTTTTTTTACATCCTGCCCTCATAAACAAGAAAGAATTTGATTCAACATTAACCGCAAGCTCAAAAATCACTTTCAAAAGCACACAATTTCTGTCATGTGTATGTGTTTTAGAGAGGGAAAGAGAGGGGAGGGGATGATTCTTAAGTAGAAAATGGTTTCATCAAAACAGCCATATGTCAGGAAATGTAAAATGACTAAATTTAAATGTTGATTTCAGTAGAGGAGTGGAATAGATGGCTTCAGTTATGTAATGAAATGCAATCAAGCGTTGATAGATAGATATCATTCGATCCTTCATGTATATCTATCAATTCATTTTTCTAGCCTCGTAAGTACTTGGTGAGTAATTGATTTATCAATGGACCGTATTTATTTCTCGGTGTATGTATTATTAATTCATTTCACCTCTAAGCAATGTTTTGCAGAGTGTATGCCCAGTAATACGGAAATCACGTCACTATCAATGGAAAGTTGTATTGTTTTGTTTTGTTTTTTTGTTTTTTTTTTTGTTTTTTTTTTTTTTTTTTTTTTTTTTTTTTTTTTTGTTTGTTTGTTTTTTGCTTTTTGCAGCTACTGTTTAAATGTTTCACATTATAACTAATGGTACATATAGTTGCACCGACAGTTTTTTTTTTTTTTTTTGCTCCCTCCATCCCTGTCCCCCACCCCCCACCCCAGCCCACCCACCCCTTGCAATGTTTTTAGACGATTTAGTTTTACAATCCCTGATGTTCTTTTCGTCACTAGGTGCACCATATGTGACCCTTTTCGACACTAGGTGCACCATATGTGACCCTTTTCGTCACTAGGTGCACCCATATGTGACCCTTTTCGTCACTAGGTGCACCATATGTGACCCTTTCGTCACTAGGTGCACCATATGTGACCCTTTTCGACACTAGGTGCACCATATGTGACCCTTTTCGACACTAGGTGCACCATATGTGACCCTTTTCGTCACTAGGTGCACCATATGTGACCCTTTTCGACACTAGGTGCACCATATGTGACCCTTTTCGACACTAGGTGCACCATATGTGACCCTTTTCGTCACTAGGTGCACCATATGTGACCCTTTTCGTCACTAGGTGCACTATGTGACCCTTTTCGTTCGACCCTTTTTTTTTTTTTCTTTTTTTTTTCATTCCTTCGTTCAGTCATAAATTCGTTTGATTGTTCGTTCCTTCGTTTTGATCGTTTTGTTCCTTCTTCTTCTTTCTTCTTCTTCTTCTTCTTTTTCTTTTCTTTCTTTCTTTCTTTTCCTTCTTCTTTCTTTTTTTCTTTCTTCTTCTTCGGTCTTCTTTCTTCGTTTGTCATAAATTCGTCTTCTTCATTTCTTCCTTCGTTTTGATCGTTCCATCTCCTTCTTCTTTCTTCTTCTTTCTTTCGGTTCTTCAGTTGTTCTTTCTCTTGTTCTTCTTCTTTCTTTCTTTCTTTCTTTCTTTTCTTTCTTCTTCTTTCTTTCTTTCTTTCTCTCCTCTTCTTCTCTTCTTCCTTTCTTCTTTCTTTCTTCCTTTCTCTTCCTTTCTTCTTCTCCTCCTCTTCTTCCACCTTCTCCTCTTCCTCCTCGTCGTCTCGTGCGTTTGTTCGGTCGATCGGTCGTTTGTTCACACACATTCATTCGTTCAGTCGGTCAGTCAGTTAGTTTGCTCGTTCTTTTTTTGTCCGGTCGGTCGCTCGTTCAGTCATCCATTCGTTCAGTCGGTCAGTCAGTAAATTCGCTTGCCATTTGTTCGGTCGGTCGGTCGTTCAGTTATTCATTCGTTCATGGTCGGCCAGTCAGTCTTTTGGAATCAGACATACGGTCAGTCGGGCAGTGTCGTTTGGTCATTCCATCTGTCAGTCGGTCGTTCAGTCATTCATTCGTTCGTTTCAGTCGGTCGCTCGTTCGGTCATTCGGGTGTAGGGGTGAGGGGCTTCACATGGCGGGTGTAGGGGTGCGGGGCTTCACATGGCGGGTGTAGCAGTGTGGGACTTCACATGGCGGGTGTAGCAGTGTGGGGCTTCACATGGCGGGTGTAGGTGTGCTAGGCTTCACATCGCGGTTATAGGGATGCGGGGCCTTCACATGGCAGGTGTAGTGGTGCGGAGCTTCACATGGCGAGTGCAGGGCTTCACATGGCGGGTGTACGGGTGCGGGTTTCAAAACGGGGTGTAGGGGTGTGGGGCTTCACATGGCAGGTGTAGGGGTGCAGGGCTTTACATGGCGGGTGTGCGGTGGCGGGTGTAGGGGTGCAGGGCCTCGCATGGCGGGTGTAGGGGTGCGAAGCTTCACATGGCGAGTGCAGGGCTTCACATGGCGGGTGTAGGGCTTCACATGGCGGGTGTAGGGGTGCAGGGCCTCACATGGTGGGTGTAGTGGTGCGAAGCTTCACTTGGCGAGTGCAGGGCTTCACATGGCGGGTGTAGGGCTTCACATGGCGGGTGTAGGGGTGCAGGGCCTCGCATGGCGGGTGTAGGGCTTCACATGGCGGGTGTAGGGGTGTGGGGCTTCACATGGCGGGGTTGTAGCAGTGTGGGGCTTCACATGGCGGGTGTAGGGGTGTAGGGCTTCACATGGCGGGTGTAGGGGTGTTGTAGGGCTTCACATGGCGGGTGTAGGGGTGCAGGGCCTCGCATGGCGGTGTGTAGGGTGCTTTCACATGGCGGGTGTAGGGGTGTGGGGGGCTTCACATGGCGGGGTGTAGGGGGTGCAGGGCCTCACATGGCGGTGGGGGTGGGGCTTCACATGGCGGGTGTAGGGGTGCAGGGACTCACATGGCGGGTGGCGGGTGTAGGGGTGTCACATTCACATGGCGGGTGTGTAGGGCTTCACATGGCGGGTGTAGGGGTGCAGGGCCTCACATGGCGGATGTAGGGGGCTTCACATGGCGGGTGTAGGGGTGTAGGGCTTCACATGGCGGGTGTAGGGGTGCAGGGCCTCACATGGCGGATGTGTAGGGCTTCACATGGCGGTGTAGTAGGGTGCAGGGCCTCACATGGCGGATGTAGGGCTTCACATGGCGGGTGTAGGGGTGTAGGGCTTCACATGGCGGGTGTAGGGGTGCAGGGCCTCACATGGCGGGTGTAGGGCTTCACATGGCGGGCGGGGGTGCAGGGCTTCACATGGCGGGTGTAGGGGTGCGGGCTTCACATGGCTGGGTGTAGGGGTGCGGGGGCTTCACATAGGGGGTGTAGGGGCAGTGAGGGCTTCACATGGTAGGTGTAGTGTGAGTCTGGGCATTGAGGCAAAAGGGACGGGTGCAGGGCTTCACATGGTGGGTGTAGGGGTGCAGGGAACCGCATGGATGGTGTAGGGGTGCAGGGCTTCACAGTGGGGTGGAGGGGTGCGGGGCTGAATATGGTGGGTGTAGGGGTGTATAGGGACAGAGGATGCGCGGATGAAGGGGCATGCGGGGCTTCACATGGGATGGGCCACAGGAGGGTGGGGGTGCGGGAGCGGTGGTGGAGGGGTGCAGGGTGTCAATGGTGGGGTGTAGGAGTGCGGGGCTTCATGATGGCGGGTGTAGGGGTGCGGGGCTTCACATGGCGGGTGTAGGGGTGCGGGGCTTCATATGGGGGTGTAGGGGGGGGGGCTCATATGGTGGGTGTAGGGGTGCGGGCTTCACATGGCGGGGTAGGGGTGGGGGTGTAGGGGTGGGGGCTTCACAGGGGGGTGTGGGGGTGTGGGGGTTTTCACATGGGTGGGTGTAGGGGTGCGGGGGGGAAACATGGGGGGTGTAGGGGGGGGGGGGCTTCACATGGCGGGAAGTAGGCGGTGGGGTGTAGGGTTCAACTTGCGGTGTGGGGTTGCATGGAAGGGGGGTGGGTGTAAGGGATGAAGGGTATGACATGGTGGGGTGTAGTGTACAGTGCACGACATAATAACAGGTACGGATGAGCAGCAGAGGCAGGGTATGACGTTGGTGGGGATACGGCGGTCCCGGATGCAGGACATGACGTGGATGGGAGAACGGGAGGTGACGTGCAAGTACAGGGCATGACGACAGTGGGGGGAGTAGGGGGCGTGCGTGCAGGCTGTGACGTTGATGGGGGGGCACGGGTAGTGCAGATTTTGGGGCTTTGGGTGGATGGGGGGTATGTAGCATGGCTTTCAGATCATGATGTAGGTTGGGGAGGCGAGCGGTGGAATTTCATCTGTTTGAGGGCGGGAGGCTGGTTGGACTACGGGGTGGGGTTTTCAGCACCTAACATGGTTGGGATAGCAGAAGGGTGAGTGGAGGCTGTTTTCAGGGCGTGACACGGGTATGGGAGGAGCGCGGATCTCGGAGAATGGACATAGATTGGGGTGGGGATAGGAGGAAGATGCAGGGCGTGACATGGTGGGTGGTACAGGATGCACAAAAAGCAGGGCGTGACAACGGTGGGGTACAGGATGCACAAAAGCAGGGCTGTGACACGGTGGGCGTACAGGATGCACAAAAAGCAGGGCGTGACATGGTGGCCGTACAGGATACACAGAAAGCAGGGCGGTGGGGACGGTGGGCATACAGGATGCATAGAAAGCAGGGCGTGACATAGTGGGGCGCACAGGATGCATAGAAAGCAGGGCGTGACATGGTGGGGTACAGGATGCATAGAAAGCAGGGCGTGACATGGTGGGCGCACAGGATGCACAGAAAGCAGGGCGTGACACACGGTGGGCGTACAGGATGCATAGAAAGCAGGGCGTGACATGGTGGGCGTACAGGATGCACAGAAAGCAGGGCGTGACATGGTGGGCCGTACAGGATGCACAGAAAGCAGGGCGTGACATGGTGGGCGTACAGGATGCATAGAAAGCAGGGCGTGACATGGTGGGCGTACAGGATGCATAGAAAGCAGGGCGTGACATGGTGGGCATACAGGATGCATAGAAAGCAGGGCGTGACATGGTGGGCATACAGGATGCATAGAAAGCAGGGCGTGACACGGTGGCGTACAGGATGCACAGAAAGCAGGGCGTGACATGGTGGGTGCACAGGATGCACAGAAGCAGCAGGGCGTGACACGGTGGGCGTACAGGATGCACAGAAAGCAGGGCGTGACATGGTGGGCGTACAGGATGCATAGAAAGCAGGGCGTGACATGGTGGGCGTACAGGATGCACAGAAAGCAGGGCGTGACATGGTGGCCGTACAGGACGCACAGAAAGCAGGGCGTGACATGGTGGGCGTACAGGACGCACAGAGAAAGCAGGGCGTGACATGGTGGGCGTACAGGACGCACAGAAAGCAGGGCGTGACATGTGGGTGCACAGGATGCACAGAAAGCAGGGCGTGACGTGGGTGAGAGTATGAGACATGACGTGACTGGGGGAACAGTAAGTGAAAATTCAGGGCCTGACGTGTGGGGGTCGTCAGTGCAGGCTGTGACATGGTGGGGCGTACATGGAAAGAGGGCGCGCGAATGAAGGGCTTGACATTGGTGGGGGTATTGGGGTAGAGAGAGCATAAATGCAGGGCATGCGTGAACGGATGGGCCTATTGGGACAGAGGAAGCGTGGATAAAGGTGTGTGACATGGGTGGGTATATTTGGGCACAGGGGAGGGTGGGCGCATTTCTAGGGGCCGTACTTGCATCATGTCGTAACGGGGAAGTGGCCTAAATACCTCGTAAGCTCGAAGGTCCGTTATTTGCGGATCCATATGTCGAGAATAACCTTTAACCTCATGGTTTGCAGTGGGTGAGGGGTGGGTAACCTACAACGAGGATAGGGCATGACTTTGCCCTGGGTCAGATCAATACAAAGATGGCTGCAGACTTTGTGGTTTTTGTGGTTTTTTCACCGACGAAGGCAACTTTTGCGAAAAAAAAAAACGTATTTTACGGGACAGAACGAATCCATTCGACACGTTCAGTGATGACAAACTTCAGACAAAGTTAAAATTTCGACGTCACAACATCTTCCAGCTGACAGACACTCTCTGAGAAGACATTGAATTTGATTTGTACAGCCTGAGACAGGGAACTCTGCCCCCTGTTCTACAAGTGTGTCTGGCACTGAGCTTTTTTGCTGCTGGCACATTTCAAGATGTTGGTGAAAAACATCGGCGTATCTCAGAAAAACAACATCAAGAATTGTTAGGAGAGTGACACTGGCCTCGTTGCGTCGCTTCCCTGCGGAAATGAAAATGCCAGCTACGGTAAACAGACGGCACGCTGTTTCGCAGCCATGTTGTCAACAACATTGATGGCGACGAACATGCGCAGAAGGTGGGGGGGGGGGTATTCAAGACATGCGCAGAAGGAGGGAATCCTTTTTTTTTTTTTTTATCTGACCTTCACATGTTACTGTCCAGATACTTAGTAGGTAGAAACCGAGACAAAACCCAGAGGATATAGATAGCTACGAAAGGACAGTGCGCTGAGTCCTCAGGGTTTGTACCCAGGAGTTAATCTCGTTGTAGAAGTAAATTTACTGACGACATGTCAGTACGGATGTAGGGCATGACATGGCCGGGAGAACTGGAGAGGGTTGGGGGCAATGCAGCGCGTGAAATGGATTGGCGTACACACACACACACACACACACACACGTACACACACACACACAACACACACACACGCGCACACACACACACACACACACACACACACACACACACACACACACACACACACACACATTGTCAGTGCCTCCCCTGGCATACAGTGGGACACATGGTGAAGGCTCAATTCACTCGGTAATGATGAGTGTCCGCCACTATAACCAGGTCATACGTTTTATTGCGGCAAATCTTCGTAAGTTTGATCATACGCACCACACATCAGATGACAGTCTGCATAGTTTCATCAGTTTATGGACAAAACGTCGGAGAAAGCCTTGGATGATACGAATTAATTTGTATGTCCGACAACAAATACATGAGAGTAAGCATCGTAAAAGGATGGAGATGAGTTTAAACCTGTATAAATATAAATGGAACATGAATTACAGAATGCAAACTACAGAATCTACATAACACATCAGAATGAATGAGTACACACCATACCCAACAAAAACAGTTGCGCTCTTCTGATATGATACATACCTTAACATGTCGGTTCTTGAATACTTCATGGTGAAACTGCCTAAACATAATGACGAAGACATTAAAGATTTGTGACACGTCCTTCAGTCGTGTGTGACTGGCGCTTTGACATTATACATTCATTGGTACACAGTCTCCGTGATTTACCTTATTTTTATATATAACAAGCCTATTCATTTTGCGAGTTTCAAACTGGGATGACTGCAGGCGGGATTCGAAACAACCTTAAAATAAAAATAGACTGTGGCTACATCCGTTTTGCGTCCATTTCGAAGAAACATGTGACTGTTCGTCCATTGTTTTCATTCCCTTGAATGTTGGTCATCTTTCCCGAAGAAGGCCAAAGAGGTTGAAACGCGTCGCGTGTCTTGTGATTTGTGTTTTGCTTTTCGTTTGGCGGTACAGTAGTTTTTCATGCGAGTTTTATTCATATTGTGATTCACGTCTTGCGGTAGAGAAGAGACTCGTGAACACCGATCATCTGGCGCCATCGTGATAAAATAACAGAACTCAAAGTTGTGGCCATCACGAACGTGAATGGTATTAGACCTCAAACAATTGACGTGCACGTGCACAATGACTGTATCAGTTCAACAGCAACGTAGAGAAAGGACGAAAACACAACTGAACCTTCCGTGAAGGCGAAACGGCTGCAAAACTCTGTGTGTGTGTGTGTGTGTGTGTGTGTGTGTGTGTGTGTGTGTGTGTGTGTGTTTTTTGTTGTTTGTTTGTTTTTTTTCTTGGGGGGGGGGGGGGGGGGGGTCTGTGTCTATGTGTGATTTTTTTTCCTCAAACATGGGTAACTGTATACATTGCTATTAAACTAAAGGGCAAGTGTGAGCCGATTCCATCCTCGGAGCAAAGCTGTCGGTTGTTCAGAAGATCAGGGAAACCTCTTGTTCCAGTTGGGATTCACCACAAGCCTGACGACCTGCCCCCTGGCGGGTTGCACGTGCGGATGGAGGATTTCACGCCTTGGTGATCGTCAATCTGAGCCCTGCACAATGCCAGGGCAAATGGCTATTTACCATTAAACTGCATTGATCGGTTGAAATGAGTTTAGGAAAAAAATTGAAAAGGAAAGAAAGCCTCGTGGGAGAGGAAACTGACTGGTCTTTATTAATACGCAAGGATGAAGAGTTTAGGTCAAGTCGTTCGTCTCCCAATTCTGTCCTTGACAAGGAAGGAAGAGAAGTGGGAAAAGAAGCAGATGCGCAGAGTCAATGGTTTCCAGGAATTCACGGTAAATACCAGGAAAAAAGCAAACAAACGCATTCTCTGGATTGTAGGGGTAGCACGCCAGTGCCTTGGTTTCTTCCCGTGTGAAAGGAGTCAAAAACCGTCTAATTTCATTGGTATGTGGTGACAATTGTTTGCTTTTTGAATGTCCAGTCGTGACCCTGTATATGCCCATGTGAATGGAGAGGGAGAGAGAGAGAGAGAAAGTGTGTGTGTGTGTGTGTGTGTGTGTGTGTGTGTGTGTGTGTGTGTGTGTGTTGGCAAGAAACATGCATGTAAGTATGCACAAGCTTAGATGTGTTGGACATGACTGTATTTAAACTTTTGACAGAGAACGTTTTACTTTTTTTTTCTCGAGAGTAATGGAGGTTTGCGGGGAACGTTGGGAGAGGGGGTGGGAGGAAACTGGCAAGGAATCGAATGCACAGCTAGGTTGATCCGTATGAAAACATTAGCATAAACTATTACGAAACATCACACACACACACACACACACACACACACACACACACACACACACACAAACACACACACACACACACACACACACACACACACACACACTCACACACACTCACTCACACACTCACTCACTCGCACACACACACACACACACACACACACACACACACACACACACACACACACACACACACACATACTCACACATACGCACTCTCTCTCGCTCTCTCTCTCTCTCTCTCTCACACACTCTCTCTCTCACACTCACTCACACATTTCGCACACACACACACACTTCGCACACACACACACACAGAACTGCTTTGCAGCTCAGCTTGTTAACACCAAGCATGCTGTCGCCCAAACACCCCCAAACCCCACCACTGAGGGAGAACGAGGACTCCTGCATGTTGCGGTAGCCGCCACACGTCTTCCCGCGGGACTGGATTTCAGAGGTGACGGTGGTGGTCACTGGAGAAGTGGGACTGAGGGAGGCTGGAACGATGGGGCTGTCAGGCTGCTTGGGCTTCACGCCCACGTCCACCACGGGACCTGTGTAGGGCTCCGGTCCACCTTCTGTGGCATCCGTGCCTGAGACAATGAGTGTTGCAAATGATAATGATGGCAATAACATGGCATTGATCAAGCGCCTTGCCAAAGGTTCTAGGCGCTGACATTCAATACTCGCCTGTGCGCAACGATGCACTGCCTACCTGAGTAGTGCCGACTGAAGAGCTTCCTGCCGGCGCTTCATTCAGACGTTTTCCGTGTCATCCAGTCAATATCGTTTACTACATTTCCGTATTTCCTTCATGCTTTCCATTTCTCATGCAGGGTGCATGCTGTGTGTAACGTGTCATCCATACCAACGGCCAAACTGGCTTCTCTTTCCGAACGTTGCTGATAAGATTTTACGTGTGTGCAAGATTTTGTGCGTGCCTTCACATGCGGAGCCTCGGTTTATAGTCTCATTAGGACTATTTGGGAAATGGATTCAGAACCAATGTTGACTCCGAGGGGAAAAAAAAAACCTGTACCGAAACGGCACGGCGGAGATTCGTGTCCGGCGCTCTACCATCTGAGCTATTCCGGCCCCCTAAATGGTCTCACAGAGACGTGTTTGATGGCTGTAAATTCTAAATGTCAATGAAATGCAAAGAAGATTTACTGTTCCGCCGAACGAAAAAAAAAACACAAAAACCTAGTACAAGACAAAACACGACGCGTTTCGACCTCTTTGGTCTTTTTCAGGCAAGACAATCAACATTAGTTAAACTTCTCTTACGTTTGTTTCAATTTCCACATTCAACGTCAACTGTTTTTAAAAGTTGCTTTCATTTCCACCTGCAGTCGCCTCCCTTTGAAACCAACCTGTCAATGAAGAAATTGAAAACACTGTTTACATGCTATTCTTGACATGTGTGCTCTGATATATATATATATGATATAATATCTAATAATATTTATTTATTATGTAATCCCAAACAAGTTCTTGTCTTTTTGTTGCAGTGAAAGTGCGTAACCTGGGATTTAAATCTGAAATCATGTTCACAAGCCTGTTCCAGAAAATAAACAGGGCCTCAACGAAAAGTGTCATGGAAGCACATCATTAGGGAAATAAGATCGTGCACCCATACCCCTTATTCCCGCTCAGTGAAATCTGGCGGGACGTGTTCTTAATCTGGTGAACAACCCACGTCCTCTCATTTCACTTTTTCTCCTCATAACAACGTTTTGGCAGACATGTTTTTTACCCTAACGACGACATGTTCCACTGTTCCTGACAAACAAGAACATTGCCTGGCACTGTACTATGTGCTGTTGATATAACGAAGAAACCGAACCAACCTTACTCTCAGTCCAGATGAAATGACCCACTCCTGGAAAGAACAAACAACGAATAGAAGGAAATAAAGCAACAGACCTCAAGATCTGGTCACGGACGGTCAATGAGCTTAAATCTACCCTTCAAAACATCACAAAAGAGCTTATCATACCGGGATTTCTTTTTAAAGGTGTGAGCGAGTACACGCACACAACATACATGCACACAGCACACCTATACCTACGAGGGCGCGAGTGCGCGCTACAACATCACATGCATACGTATCGCGCTTATACCTGTATATGTAGCGCGCGCACGCACGCACGCACGCACACACACACACACACACACACACACACACACACACACACAGGCGCTCATACGCTCACACACGCACGTGCGCGCGCGCGCGCGCACACACACACACACACACACACACACACACACACAAGTGCACACTCACATACGCGCGCACACATACACACACACACACACACACGCAGAGTGAGAAAGAGGCACGCACACACTCACAGACACACGTACACGCGCACACGCGCGCGTGCAGAGGGAGAGAGAGGCAGACGGACAGAAACAGAGCAACGCCCGGTCTGCTTCAGACGAAGATGCAGGTAAACAAGACAGCCATGAAAATCACACCCTGTCTGGCACCATCTGACCTGATTCCTGGTTTCCAGCCGGCCGTACACAGCTTGGGAATGGCAGGGAGTGGGCACAAAGCGGCCAGAGCCTCTCACCACCTTCACCTGCACACACACACACACACACACACACACACACACAGGCTTCAGCTTTCACATGGAACAGCTCTATCCCGCAATTCCTTAGCACCGAATCTCATATCAACTGTACCGACGGACACAGGTTTTGTTTTCGTTCAGGTGCTCCAATGCTAGTCATCATTCCCACAGGGGGAGGGGGTAGAAGGGGCTCATTAAGTAAGAGAGACACAACCAGTACTTGAAGCAGGAGAACGGCGGGGGAGGTAGATGAAACTAGAGCATAAGCAGAAGTACTGCACCGCCAAACGAAGAAAAAGAAACTTGCAAAATAAACACAAGGCGCTGTGACCAATAGGTCCAAAACGCGTTGTATGTATGTGTGTACGAGCGTGTACGCATTCGTGCGCACATATGTAAGTGTGCGTTTGTGTGTGTGTTGTTGTTGCTGTTGTTCTTTCGTTTGGTGGCGCAGTAATCTGTTTTCGCTCTTGTTTCACGTGCCGCTACAGTTTCCCCCACTGTGAAACCCACAATAAAACTCGCTGAATCCAGGAAACGTGCACACACCATCCAGTTTTGAACTGCATTGTGTTGTACACCTTCATGGTCATAGCAGATGCCCCTGTGACATGCATTGTGTTGTACAACTTTATGGTCACAGCAGATGCCCCTGTGACATGCATTGTATTGTACAACTTCATGGTCACAGCAGATGCCCCTGTGACATGAATTGTGTTGTACAACTTCATGGTCACAGCAGATGCCCCTGTGACATGCATTGTATTGTACAACTTCATGGTTACGGCAGATGCCCCTGTGACATGAATTGTATTGTACAACTTCATGGTCATAGCAGATGCCCCTGTGACATGCATTGTATTGTACAACTTCATGGTCATGACAGATGCCCCTGTGACATGCATTGTATTGTACAACTTCATGGTCATGGCAGATGCCCCTGTGACATGAATTGTGTTGTACACCTTCATGGTCATGACAGATGCCCCTGTGACATGCATTGTGTTGTACAACTTCATGGTCATAGCAGATGCCCCTGTGATACGCATTGTGTTGTACAACGTCATGGTCATAACAGATGCCCCTGTTACAATGTCGCCATGACCCTCCCTCGAAGAGCTGGTCTCCATGGCACAGCGCCACTTCTTTTGCTATCGAACAGGATTTTTCAACAATATTTTTTTTTCTTTTCAAGGACAACTCTTGTCGTGGTTTCTTTTACGTGCGCAGACTTGATGAATTCATCCGAAAGACTAGCACCCAGACCACCACGTAAGGTCTCTGGCGGAGAGAGGGAAAAATAAAGTGCCAATTTGGCTAGGTGACAGAGAGCTGAGTTCGCTAATCTGATGTGATGTTGTTCTGGTGGTTGGGTGCGGTGCTTGGCAAACCCTCAGACACACAGCCCCCTCCGTCCCCTCTCCTCCCATTACATCTCCTCCTTCTTCCCTTTCCTGAGCTGAGTTATCTCCGTCTGCCAGATCACCTGAAGTAGGTTGAACGTTAAACCTGAAAGAAATCGACCAACAACAAAAAAAAAAAAAAGGGGGGGGGGGGGGGTGGAAAACATTGTGCGAGGTTTGAACAGTCGGCGTGGGATTTTCTGGCTTCTGAGGCACGAGTATTGATGTCCACTTGGCCATTATTCCACCCAACATGTCCACCGAGACACGGTCACATGATACTTGTATTATGTGAGATTGAGTCGGGCATATGTGTGAATGGTTGACTGGTTTGAGTTGATTTGGGTTTGAATGGTTGGTTGGCTGCTTTTTTGTTTGTTTGTTTTTTTTAAGGATGTGTAAGGGTAATGAAGGCTTGCGGAAAAGCAAAGCAATACAGAATGTGATTGTTTTCTCTAAATCTCTGCACATTTACACAGCTCAACAGTAGTGAAAGTTAAATCACAAACAAATCTTACTCACAAAAAAAAAAAAAAAAAAAAAAAAAACGCGTTTAAAAACTCCCGCTCATCGGTCCCAGCCGGTGGTGAAGTTTGGAGGGTTCCCATACCTCTGTGTCATCCACCACCACTGGAGGGTTTCCCATACCTCTCTGTCATCCACCACCACTGGAGGGTTCCCATACCTCTGTGTCATCCACCACCACTGGAGGGTTCCCATACCTCTGTGTCATCCACCACCACTGGAGGGTTCCCATACCTCTCTGTCATCCACCACCACTGGAGGGTTCCCATACCTCTCTGTCATCCACCACCACTGGAGGGTTCCCATACCTCTCTGTCATCCACCACCACTGGAGGGTTCCCATACCTCTCTGTCATCCACCACCACTGGAGGGTTCCCATACCTCTGTGTCATCCACCACCACGTTTCCATACCTCTCTGTCATCCACCACCACTGGAGGGTTCCCATACCTCTCTGTCATCCATCACCACCCCTGGAGGGTTCCCATACCTCTCTCTGTCATCCACCACTGGAGGGTTCCCATACCTCTCTGTCATCCACCACTGGAGGGTTCCCATACCTCTCTGTCATCCACCACTGGAGGGTTCCCATACCTCTCTGTCATCCACCACCACTGGAGGGTTCCCATACCTCTCTGTCATCCACCACCACTGGAGGGTTCCCATACCTCTGTGTCATCCACCACTGGAGGGTTCCCATACCTCTCTGTCATCCACCACTGGAGGGTTCCCATACCTCTCTGTCATCCACCACTGGAGGGTTCCCATACCTCTCTGTCATCCACCACCACTGGAAGGTTCCCATACCTCTCTGTCATCCACCACCACTGGAGGGTTCCCATACCTCTCTGTCATTCACCACTGGAGGGTTCCCATACTTCTCTGTCATCCACCACTGGAGGGTTCCCATACCTCTCTGTCATTCACCACTGGAGGATTCCCATACTTCTCTGTCATTCACCACTGGAGGATTCCCATACCTCTCTGTCATCCACCACTGGAGGGTTTCCCATACCTCTCTGTCATCCACCACCACTGGAGGGTTCCCATACCTCTCTCTGTCATCCACCACCACTGGAGGGTTCCCATACCTCTCTGTCATCCACCACCACGTTCCCCCATACCTCTCTGTCATCCACCACCACCATACCTCCCATACCTCTCTGTCATCCACCACCACGTTCCCATACCTCTCTGTCATCCACCACTGGAGGGTTCCCATACCTCTCTGTCATCCACCACTGGAGGGTTCCCATACCTCTCTGTCATCCACCACCACTGGAGGGTTCCCATACCTCTCTGTCATCCACCACTGGAGGGTTCCCATACCTCTCTGTCATCCACACCACTGGAGGGTTCCCATACCTCTCTGTCATCCACCACCACTGGAGGGTTCCCATACCTCTCTGTCATCCACCACCACTGGAGGGTTCCCATACCTCTCTGTCATCCACCACTGGAGGGTTCCCATATACCTCTCTGTCATCCACCACACTGGAGGGTTCCCATACCTCTCTGTCATCCACCACCACTGGAGGGTTCCCATACCTCTGTGTCATCCACCACTGGAGGGTTCCCATATCTCTCTGTCATCCACCACCACTGGAGGTTCCCATACCTTCTCTGTCATCCACCACCACTGGAGGGTTCCCATACTCTCTGTCATCCACCACCACTGGAGGGTTCCCATACCTCTGTCATCCACCACCACTGGAGGGTTCCCATACCTCTCTGTCATCCACCACCACTGGAGGGTTCCCATACCTCTTTGTCATCCACCACTGGAGGGTTCCCATACCTCTCTGTCATCCACCACCACTGGAGGGTTCCCATACCTCTCTGTCATCCACACCACTGGAGGGTTCCCATACCTCTCTGTCATCCACCACTGGAGGGTTCCCACCTCTCTGTCATTCACCCACTGGAGGGTTCCCATACCTCTCTGTCATCCACCACTGGAGGGTTCCCATACCTCTGTGTCATCCACCACCACTGGAGGGTTCCCATACCTCTCTGTTATCCACCACCACTGGAGGGTCCACCCACCACCACTGGAGGGTTCCCATACCTCTCTGTCATCCACCACCACTGGAGGGTTCCCATACCTCTCTGTCATCCACCACCACTGGAGGGTTCCCATACCTCTCTGTCATCCACCACCACTGGAGGGTTCCCATACCTCTGTCATCATCCACCACCACGTTTCCCATACCTCTCTGTCATCCACCACCACTGGAGGGTTCCCATACCTCTCTGTCATCCCACCACCCCTGGAGGGTTCCCATACCTCTCTGTCATCCACCACTGGAGGGTTCCCATACCTCTCTGTCATCCACCACCACTGGAGGGTTCCCATACCTCTCTGTCATCCACCACTGGAGGGTTCCCATACCTCTCTGTCATCCACCACCACTGGAGGGTTCCCATACCTCTGTGTCATCCACCACCCACTGGAGGGTTCCCATACCTCTGTGTCATCCACCACCACTGGAGGGTTCCCATACCTCTCTGTCATCCACCACCACTGGAGGGTTCCCATACCTCTCTGTCATCCACCACCACTGGAGGGTTCCCATACCTCTCTGTCATCCACCACCACTGGAGGGTTCCCCATACCTCTCTGTCATCCACCACCACTGGAGGGTTCCCATACCTGTGTCATCCACCACCACTGGAGGGTTCCCATACCTCTCTGTCATCCACCACCACTGGAGGGTTCCCATACCTCTCTGTCATCCACCACCCTGGAGGGTTCCCATACCTCTCTGTCATCCACCACTGGAGGGTTCCCATACCTCTCTGTCATCCACCACTGAGGGTTCCCATACCTCTCTGTCATCCACCACTGGAGGGTTCCCATACCTCTCTGTCATCCACCACCACTGGAGGGTTCCCATACCTCTCTGTCATCCACCACCACTGGAGGGTTCCCATACCTCTGTGTCATCCACCACTGGAGGGTTCCCATACCTCTCTGTCATCCACCACTGGAGGGTTCCCATACCTCTCTGTCATCCACCACTGGAGGGTTCCCATACCTCTCTGTCATCCACCACTGGAGGGTTCCCATACCTCTCTGTCAATCCACCACCACTGGAGGATTCCCATACCTCTCTGTCATTCACCACTGGAGGGTTCCCATACTTCTCTGTCATCCACCACTGGAGGGTTCCCATACCTCTCTGTCATCCACCACTGGAGGATTCCCATACTTCTCTGTCATCCACCACTGGAGGATTCCCATACCTCTCTGTCATCCACCACTGGAGGGTTTCCATACCTCTCTGTCATCCACCACCACTGGAGGGTTCCCATACCCTCTCTGTCATCCACCACCACTGGGAGGGTTCCCATACCTCTCTGTCATCCACCACCACGTTCCCATACCTCTCTGTCATCCACCACCACGTTTCCCATACCTCTCTGTCATCCACCACTGGAGGGTTCCCATACCTCTCTGTCATCCACCACTGGAGGGTTCCCATACCTCTCTGTCATCCACCACTGGAGGGTTCCCATACCTCTCTGTCATCCACCACCACTGGAGGGTTCCCATACCTCTCTGTCATCCACCACTGGAGGGTTCCCATACCTCTCTGTCATCCACCACCACTGGAGGGTTCCCATACCTCTCTGTCATCCACCACCACTGGAGGGTTCCCATACCTCTCTGTCATCCACCACTGGAGGGTTCCCATACCTCTCTGTCATCCACCACCACTGGAGGGTTCCCATACCTCTCTGTCATCCACCACCACTGGAGGGTTCCCATACCTCTCTGTCATCCACACCACTGGAGGGTTCCCATATCTCTCTGTCATCCACCACCACTGGAGGGTTCCCATACCTTTCTGTCATCCACCACCACTGGAGGGTTCCCATACCTCTCTGTCATCCACCACCACTGGAGGGTTCCCATACCTCTCTGTCATCCACCACCACTGGAGGGTTCCCATACCTCTCTGTCATCCACCACACCACTGGAGGGTTCCATACCTCTTTGTCATCCACCACTGGAGGGTTCCCATACCTCTCTGTCATCCACCACCACTGGAGGGTTCCCATACCTCTCTGTCATCCACCACCACTGAGGGTTCCATACCTCTCTGTCATCCACCACTGGAGGGTTCCCATACCTCTCTGTCATTCACCACTGGAGGGTTCCATACCTCTCTGTCATCCACCACCACCACTGGAGGGTTCCATACCTCTCTGTCATCCACCACTACTGGAGGGTTCCCATACCTCTCTGTCATCCCACCACTGGAGGGTTCCCATACCTCTCTGTCATCACCACCACCACTGGAGGGTTCCCATACCTCTCTGTCATCCACCACTGGAGGGTTCCATACCTCTCTGTCATCCACCACCACTGGGAGGGTTCCATACCTCTCTGTCATCCACCACTGGAGGGTTCCCATATCTCTCTGTCATCCACCACCACTGGAGGGTTCCCATACCTCTCTGTCCTCCACCACCACTGGAGGGTTCCCATACCTTTCTGTCATCCACCACTGGAGGGTTCCCATACCTCTGTGTCATCCACCACTGGAGGGTTCCCATACCTCTGTCATCCACCACCACTGGAGGGTTCCCATACCTCTCTGTCATCCACCACCACTGGAGGGTTCCCATACCTCTCTGTCATCCATCACCACTGGAGGGTTCCCATACCTCTCTGTCATCCACCACCACTGGAGGGTCCCATGGAGGGTTCCTCTCTGTCATCCACCACTGGAGGGTTCCCATACCTCTCTGTCATTCACCACTGGAGGGTTCCCATACCTCTCTGTCATCCACCACTACTGGAGGGTTCCCATACCTCTCTGTCATCCACCACCACTGGAGGGTTCCCATACCTCTCTGTCATCCACCACTACTGGAGGGTTCCCATACCTCTCTGTCATCCACCACTACTGGAGGGTTCCCATACCTCTCTGTCATCCACCACTACTGGAGGGTTCCCATACCTCTCTGTCATTCACCACTGGAGGGTTCCCATACCTCTCTGTCATCCACCACTGGAGGGTTCCCATACCTCTGTGTCATCCACACACTGGAGGGTTCCCATACCTCTCTGTCATCCACCACTGAAGGTTTCCACATACCTCTGTGTCATCCACCACTGAAGGGTTCCCATACCTCTGTGTCATCCACCACTGGAGGGTTCCATACCTCTCTGTCATCCACCACTGGAGGGTTCCCATACCTCTCTGTCATCCACCACTGGAGGGTTCCCATACCTCTGTGTCATTCACCACTGGAGGGTTCCCATACCTCTCTGTCCTCCACCACTGGAGGGTTCCCATACCTCTCTGCCATCCACCACTGGAGGGTTCCCATACCTCTGTGTCATTCACCACTGGAGGGTTCCCATACCTCTCTGTCCTCCACCACTGGAGGGTTCCCATACCTCTCTGTCATCCACCACTGGAGGGTTCCCATACCTCTCTGTCATCCACCACCACTGAAGGGTTCCCATACCTCTCTGTCATCCACCACCACGTTCCCATACCTCTCTGTCATCCACCACCACGTTCCCATACCTCTCTGTCATCCATCACCACTGGAGGGTTCCCATACCTCTCTGTCATCCACCACCACTGGAGGGTTCCCATACCTCTCTGTCATCCACCACCACGTTTCCCTTGGTGAGGACGTAGACCGGAACACCGTGGCACTCCATGCCCTCAAAGATGTTGAAGTCTACAGCCTGCTGATGGGTCTTTGCCGAGATGGTCCGTGTCTGGTGGGGATCCCAGACCACCAGGTCAGCGTCTGATCCCTCCGCTATACGGCCCTGGGGCAATCCGTGGAACGATGCTCAGTGAGGGGCGTCACAACTTGTGAATACAGTGCTTCTACATGTATTGTATTCTTGTATCATTCGCAGTACAAACGAACCTGTGTCTGTGTAAGTGTGTGTGTGTGTGCTTGCTTGGGTGCGTGCATGTGTATGCAAGTGTGCTGTTAAAAACCGTGAATTGCAGATTTACGCCTTTCACTATTCAGTGACATCTTCATGTACAGGATGGCTGGAAGAGTCTCAGATGCACTCTCTCTCTCTCTCTCTCTCTCTCTCTCTCTCTCTCTCTCTCTCTCTCTCTCTCTCTCTCTCTCTCTCTCTCGCACACACACACACACGCACGCGCTCACACTCACACACACACACACACACACACACACACACACACACACACACACACTCGCTCACACACACACACACACACACACACACACACACACACACACACACACACACACACATTCACACACAAAAACACACACATGCGCGCGCGCACAAGTGCGCACATGTACAAACAACTGAAACCCAATGATCACATAGAAACACTTTGTTAACACATTAGGAGTGTTAAAAACTCGACACCAAATTTCGAAGAACTAGTTGGCTTGTTTTCAGAGGAGTGACAAGAAAGGGGGGGGGGGGGGGGGGGGGGGGGGGGGGGGTGGCACATGGAACCTTCAAAATGAATCGCTTTTCATCCAGTTATTCCCATCTTCCTTCAGCTACAGACCTGTTTTTGACCAGACACAGACCTTTCTGGGATAGACGTTGAAGATTTTGGCGGCGGAGCTGCTGGTGACGGCCACAAAACGACATGGGTCCATCTTGCCTGCGTGCTGAAAGACAAGGCACTGTCAATCGTAAGAAAATAGAGAGACAACGTGCGCTGGAACAGACCCTCCCTTCCCATGAAAAACTTCACGTCTGGAAACTGCAAGAGGACTAGGCTTGAGGGAGGGTCGTGTCACACATCGATGAGATCAAATTGATGTGACAAAAAAAAAAAAAACACCAGCGCCATCAAACATCAACTCAGAAATAGCTTAAAACCAGACGAGTATGTAATTATAAGAGAGGATTCTTGAAAGCACGGATGCCCTGCCCCCTGTCATTTTCATTACATGTGTGTGTGTGTGTGGCGGGGGGGGGGGGGGGGTGGTATGGTGGTGTGTGTGTGTGTGTATGTCTCTGAATGTGTGTGTGTGCGCGCGCGCGCTGTCTGTCTGTCTGTCTAACTCTGTGGGGGGGGGGGGGGGGGGGGGGGGGGCGCGATTGTGTCTGTGTGTGTGTTCGCGCGCGCGTGCGCGTGTGTGTGTGTGGTGTGCGAGCGTATGTGTGTGTGTGTGTGTGTGTGTCTGTTTGTCTGTCTGTCTGTGTGTGCATGCACGCGTGCGCGAGCCCTTTTCTCATAGTGACTCGCATCTATCCAGCACCTCCCCCCACACACACTATCATCATCAGCCTTCCATTTGTCTCAAACAAAAGACCAGACTCTCCAAGGACGAGATCACGTGCCGCTACTCACCACCCCCTTCTCCCACACTAGGGACATGCGGTCCTCCACCCCGTTCACGCCGTGGGGGATCAGACGGAAGTCGTCCTTGCCCAGGGCTTTCTGCTCCCCGTTGAACGTGCAATGGTCTGTGCCTGTCACCTGCAGGTCGTTGCTGGAACATCACGTTAACAATACTGGTGTGACGAATGGGTCCCTGTACTATTGCGGGTCTGGTGATCATGTGAACAGCAATTAATATCACATTACTGATGGTCGTGTGAGTCTATAAACAGGGATATTATACCACACTATTGATGTTCAGATGTGTCTATAAGCAGGGGCCTAATATCACACTATTGATGTTCAGATGTGTCTATAAGCAGGGACCTAATATCACACTATTGATGTTCAGATGTGTCTATAAGCAGGGGCCTAATATCACACTATTGATGTTCAGATGTGTCTATAAACAGGAATCTAATATCACACTATTGATGTTCAGATGTGTCTATAAGCAGGGGCCTAATATCACACTATTGAAATTCTAGTGAGTCTATAAACAGGGATCTAATACCACACTTTTGGTGTTCTGATGTGTCTATAAACAGGGATCTAATACCCCATTTTTCGCGTTCTGGTGTGTCTATAAACAGGGATCTAATACCCCATTTTTCGTGTTCTGGTGTGTCTATAAACAGGGATCTAATACCCAATTTTTGTGTTCTGGTGTGTCTATAAACAGGGATCTAATACCACACTGGGGTGTTCTGATGTGTCTATAAACGGGGGCCTAATATCATACCTCGACATTCTAGTGAGTCTATATACAGGGTAATTTATACTATGGTGTTCTGATGAGTCTACACATGGGCCTAATACTACACTGTTAGTGTTCTGGTGAGTCTATAAACAGGGGCCTAACATTACACTATTGGTCCTCTAGTGACCTCGTATCCAGGGGCATAATACCACACTAGTGTAAGCTAATTTCCCTGCAAAAAGGAGGCTAACATTACACTACCGGTGGTCTTGTGCCTAACAAGTCTCTGTTGGTGGTCTGGTGATCTTATAAACGGGGGTCTGATAACAGACTAATGGCGGTCTAGTCATCCGGTGAATAGGGGTCTAATACCACACTAGTAGTGGTCTAGTCATCCAGTGAATATGGATCTAATACCACAGTAGTCATGGTGTAGTGATTTCGTAATCAGGGGCTTAATAACACACTAGTGGTGGTATGGAGATCTGGTGAACAGGGGCCTAATAACACACTGGTGGGGTATAGAGATCCAGTGAACAGGGGCCTAATAACACACTAGTGGGGGTATAGACATCCAGTGTGAACAGGGGCCTAATAACACACTGGTGGTGCTATAGACATCCAGAGAACAGGGGCCTAATAACACACTAGTGGTGGTATAGACATCCAGAGAACAGGGGCCTAATAACACACTAGGTGGTATAGACATCCAGTGAACAGGGGCCTAATAACACACGCCAGTGGTGGTTTCGACATCCAGTAGACAGGGGGCGTATTAACACATTAGTGTGGTATAGACATTCGGTGAACAGGGGCCCAATAGCACACCAGTGTGCTATAGACATCCAGTGAACAGGGGCCTAATAACACACCAGTTGTGGAATACAGATCCAGTGAACAGGGACCTAATTAAGCTCAGCAAGCAAGAAAATCACAAGTCCATGGTTTGAATCTCACACTGAAATGAATTTCGCTCCCTCCTCCCTGCAAGATGTTTTTGGCGGTGTGATTGATAGTCTTTCGGATGCAAGAATACACGTGCCACTGTTCGTGTGCCCCTCGTTTGTCCTGACAGAACGGGTAGTGGGTTTTATCGGATTTTCCCCATTTCATTTCATTAAATCAGGTTTGAAATTGAGGGCATGAGGCCATATACAGATCTGAAGATATGCTGAACCTGAGAGGAGTTGTAAGCCATATGTCATTCGAGCTGTGAGGTTTTCTTTGTTTGTTTCTTTGTTTTAAACTGCCTTTTGCCACGTACTCCATTGCCGTAGCCGGCCTTGCTGGATTCTGTTGGCATGTTTTTTTTTGTTTGGTGTGTGTGTGTGTGTGTGTGTGTGTGTGTGCGTGTGTGCGTGTGTGTGTTCTTGCAACTGCCGTATTATCGTGTGTCTCTTTGCTTCCCCCTTTTACCTTCGCATGTCTGTTGATTATTATATTATTGTTATTATTATGATTATTATTATATCATTATTATTATTACATTATTATTATAATCAATACTTATATAGCGCCTATTCTCGGCTAGAGACAAAGCTCTCAGCGCTTTACAATCCACACTCGTTTACACAACGGGCTGCCTACCTGGGTAGTGCCGACTGAAGAGCTGCCAGCTGGCGCTTCATTCAGCCGTTTCCCGTGTCATCCAGTCCATATCGTTCAACATCGTTCACTCAATTTCCTTACTTCCTTCATTTTTTTCCATTTCTCACGCAGGGTGCATGCTATGTGTAACGTGTCATCCATACTAACGGCCAAACTGGCCTTTTCTTCCAAAAGTTGGTGATGGGATCTTACGTGTGTGAAAGATGTTATGCGTGCGTTCACACCCGGAACCTCGGTTTAAAGTCTCATTCGAAGGACTGTATGGGAATTGGAATCAGAACCAGCCTCTGATTGCAACCCCTGTCTGCGGTTTGTGTGCGTCCCGTTCTATCTCTGATTCTGTTCTTTCCTTTGCACGTCCACCCGCCTCCTGAACTGTCCGTTTTCTACCAAGCCTGTACTCTGTACTACGTCAATCTCACAACCTTTGCCTCCTGAGTCTTCAAGCATGTCAGTGAGCTTGCTTTTCCCCCTTTTGTACTGCTCTTCGACAGAATCAGAACTTTTGTCTCACACATCATAATCTGCGCGATCATTACTTCAACTGACTACTTCGACTTAACACGATCGAAACACAGTCTGAGTGCTGAAACTTTCTAAAATGTACGATTTGCTGAACACACAATTGCAGAGAGGCACCGATCCACGCACCGTCATCGATACTTATTATCAATTTATCCACGTTCCTTTTTCACACTTATTATCAATATTTATCCACGTTCCCTTTCAATACTTATTATCAATATTTATCCACGTTCCTTTTCAATACTTATTATCAATATTTATCCACGTTCCTTTTCAATACTTCTTATCGATATTTATCCACGTTCCTTTTCAATACTTATTATTCTCCCATCCATTTTTGACAGAAGTTACAGAAAATTAGCGGTGATATAAGTGAGCCGAGTAGGTCGTGGACAATCTAAGAGGAGGGGGAGAGTGGGGGGGGGGTCAAAATAAAAAATTATCCACAGTCTGAACTGTTCAGCGGGGAGAAGTTCATATGGCCGGGAAGAGCGTGATCTGGCCTGCATTGTGAAGGATGTGGACAAAGCTCCTGTTGTCCGAGAGGATAGCTCGGGAGGGGATGGAGCATGGATGGGGGACAGTTTAGGGCTGGGATACTAGAATTGAGCGGCATTGGGACTACTGCTTCTGTGACCACAACAGATTATATGGAAAGAAAAGTAAAACAAAAGATAATCACACACACACACACACACACACACACACACACACACACACACACACACCACTCCAGACGTCCACAACAATGGTAGACTTTTGACTGTACCCCTTGGCCAGGAGGTCCATCAGATGGCCGGGGGTGGAGGGGTCAGGACGGAGGGGAGGTCCCATGACGTAGGCAGCCGCGTGACGCCAGTCCCGGTTCCACTGATGCGAGCCGTCCGTGCCCAGACCTGCCGCCTCCGCCTCCCCGAACACTAGTTTCCCTGCAGGTAAGACAGGGTCACTGTCACCCTCCCCGAACACCAGCCTGCCTGCAGGTAAGACATGGTCACTGTCACCCCTCCCCGACACACCAGCCTGCCTGCAGGTAAGACATGGTCACTGTCACCTCTCCCCGAACACCAGCCTGCCTGCAGGTAAGACATGGTCACTGTCACCTCTCCCCGAACACCAGTCTGCCTGCAGGTAAGACATGGTCACTGTCACCTCTCCCCGAACACCAGCCTGCCTGCAGGTAAGACATGGTCACTGGTCACCTCTTCCCGAACACCAGCCTGCCTGCAGGTAAGACATGGTCACTGTCACCCCTCCCCAAACACCAGCCTGCCTGCAGGTAAGACATGGTCACTGTCACCCCTCCCCAAACACCAGCCTGCCTGCAGGTAAGACATGGTCACTGTCACCCCTCCCCGAACACCAGCTGCCTGCAGGTAAGACATGGTCACTGTCACCCCCCTCCCCAAACACCAGCCTGCCTGCAGGTAAGACATGGTCACTGTCACCCCCCCTCCCCAAACACCAGCCTGCCTGCAGGTAAGACATGGTCACTGTTACCTGTGGAAATTTTGTCGCTGAACATAAGTTGCCCGATTTGACTTCATTTATCCTGTAAAAGAAGAAGAAGAAGAAATCATGACATGTTTTCATATTTCACGGTGTGTTTGCGTAGAAAATGACTAGTCACTTTGTGCTTTTTCTTCTTCTTCGTCTTCCGCGTCTTCTTCTTCTTTCTTCTTCTTCTTCTTTTTTTTTTTTTTTTTTTCTTCTTCTTTCTTTCTGTCTTTTCTTTTCTGATGACTGCGTAATAGATTACACTCAAAATCGTTTAGAGATTAAAATCACAAAGGTACATCGAACGAAACAGTTCTGAGTAAAAAGAACTAACCAGTCATTGTCACGTATTACCCATCCCGGAGTCTTGAAGACGGCTGGGGCGCCACAAAAGACTTCGCAACCAGCTTCCTCCACTCCTACCGGTTTGTAGACCTCTTAGTGAGCTGCTGGGTGTGAGGCCAGTCCATGCACTAATGCTGTCTTCCCATCTCTTTCTCTGTCTTCTTCTCCTTCTGCCTCCTCTCATTATTCCTTGTGGAATGGTTTAGCAAGTCCTGTTGATCTTGATACATGACCTTACCATCTCATTGTCCTTCTTTTCACTATGGACAACAAGGTTTTCTTATGGTCCAATGACTTGCCTTTCCTCTAAGTTGGTAATGTGGTCTTTGTATGAGATGCCAAGGATCTTGCGGAAGCATCTTATCTCTAATGCATGAATCTTTCTTTCAAGTTCAGCTATCAGAGTCCACATCTCACAGGCATAGAGACATATGGCAATGACCAGGGAGCGCATCAGTCTGATCTTGGAACTGATCGTGACGTTGCTGTCTTTCCAGATGGGTCCTACTCTGGCCAGCGCTGCTATCGTTTGTGCAACTCTGAAGAGTGCTTGAAGCTTTGATCCCTCATCTGAAACAATTGCCCCGAGGTACTTGGAGCTCTTAACTGTCTGTAGTTTTTTTTTTTTTTGATAGCGATGTAAGCGCTGATGCCGTTGGTGTTGTTGGTTATAAGTGTTGCCCTTTTCAGCGCTGATCTCCATGCCAAATGCAGCAGAACATTTGTCATGGCACTCTGCTAGGCTGGCGAGTTCCTGCTGTTCCGCTAGCCCAACGATGTAATCAGCAAAGCGTAGGTTTGTTACTATCCTGCCGCCAATGCGTATTGAACTTTGTAGTGTACCTATACAACATCGCACGGAGCAATAACTGGGTTTATTCAAAATCCAACGAATTAACTTTCCTTTGAAACAGAATTTCCATTAGTAAATAGTAAGTCGAGTATGTCAACTTGCGTGTTTATTTGTAGATCATTCAAGATGTTTTCTAGCAAGATTGGCTTCGATGTTTGATGGAAAGAACCCACGATAAATAGAAACCATATTTGAGAGGCGAGTGATTGTTGATAGTAGTGTTACTCTAAACCCCCATATCGCCCATTTTAAAAGTGCATTAGGGGGCTGGAACATTCAAAAGCTGTCAATGTCACCCGCTATGTGTATATGTGTGTGCGTGGGTGCGTCCATGCATGTGTGTGTGTGTATGTGTGTGTGCGCGCGCGCACGCGAGTGTGTGTGTATGAGTGTGCGTGCATGCGTGCGTGTATGTGTGTGTGTGCGCGCGCGCATGTAAGTTCGTGCGGAATGGTCATCGGCTGTCTTCTAACTACCTTTCCTCCTGGCATGATGTCGGCAGAGCACTTGCTGACCACGTGCACCACGTAGAGCGGGGAGCCGGCCTGGTCGGCGATGGTGATGGCCCGCTGCACCGCCTCCGCCTCCACGTCCTCCGGATGACATGGCGTATGCCCTGGGCCATCAGTTCCTCCGACTTCTGTGTGGATTCGACAAACACACCACAGCTATGTGAACTGGCTCGTGGCAAAGGTCCCGGTGTGGCTATGCGCACTGTGCAGTGCTGGAAATCAGAACGTGACTGCACGACCCCAATGAGTGTGATCGGCAATCAAGTATAGCAGAAAAATCGTCAAGACGCTGCTGATTGAACTTCAAAATGCTGTGTGTGTATAACGCTGTCAAAAAAATACAATGAATCCTTAAACCAAAAAAAATCCCTAACGAAACAAGCCTAGACCGGCCAACAGTAAGAACAGCATCCATGAAGTCACATCATTTTTGCGCACTTGCAGGGCTGAAAATCAGAACGTGACTATGCACGACCCCTAAAGTGAGTTGTGAGGTATAGCAGTGACGAACTATTTAAATCAGAGAAACCAAAATCAGAAACGAGAGAGACAGAGAGACAGAGAGAGAGAAATGGAAGTGGAATTTAATCGGTAGAGAACATGAGCTTTCCGAAGGGGGTACAGTACGATGACAATGCGCCTTGGAAAGAATCATGAATCGCTGGACCAACAATGACACTGCATAAGATGGCAGTGGAGCATTGTCCATCCTGACAGGAATCCATCATTAACTGTGCAACACAGTGCGTCTTTTGAATACACTATATAAGAATATGCAAGTGGTCCTCAGTATTATTTAATTTTGAGCTGCCATGAGCAGTACAGAAATATACACGCACGGAGTTTTTCAGTTTCGTTTTTTGCAGTCGTTGTTGTAGTTGTTGTTTTTTTTTTGTTTGTTTGTTTGTTTGTTTTGTTTTGTTTTTTTTAGTTTTGTTTTTGTTTGTTTGTTTTGCTATTTGGGGGATATGGTCAATTCATAAATCCTGGAAGGCTAACTGCAAAGCAAAAAATGTTGTTCAGGTTCTCTGGCATTTTCAAACAATATATGTATATAACTTGAAATTTCCTTGATATTAGCATGCCATTGCCTCTCTGAGAATAATACATTAGCCGTTTTGAACCTATCTCAATAAAAAATATTAATGCGTGTTTTTTGATCTGCTCACTAGATGTTGATAAACTACAATGGATGGTAAAATAGATGCCAAGATATTCATAACAATTCACAGCATCCATTGCCTGGCCATTTGAACACCATCTCCCCCTTGCTGCTAAACACACTCCCATTATCTAAACATCATACAGTGCTGCTGTTTTCCCCATTTTTCATCAGCTGCAGCCTTGTAGCTGCATTACAAAGGTAATTCGCCAGAGTTCGGGGAGTCCAGCAAGAGTCTGGATAATACAGTAATATTGTCAAATGATTGAGAATCTGGAGAGACAGTAAGACATCATGATTTCCCTTTTCAAAGATTTCTAAGTCAGCTAGTTAGTAAATAAAAATGGCAGTTCAAGCATCACCCTGTTTCACCCCCTTGGTAGACATCATACAGACTGTTAGACCATTGCCTGATCCTGCCTTTTGCCTTTATATTAGAATACATATTCATATTCTTAATATAGCAAAACAGCTTCCCTTTAAGACTACTCCGTTGAGAGCCGACCACAGAAGTTTCATGAAAATGGAGTCAGAAGCATTCTCGAAATCAGTGAATGCTACATGCAAACATTTACAATTTGATGAAAACTGCTTTTGTGTAATTGCTTACACGGTAACCAAATGATCCAGTTTAGAATGTCCTTTCTTAAAATCAGCTAGATATTCTCCACTGATATGATACTGATCTACCCATATCTGCAAAACGCGCCCGCGCACGCATACACACACACACACACACACACACACACACACACACACACACACACACACACACACAGGGACAGACAGACAAGACCGACCGACAGACAGACAGAGACATGCAGAGACACAGAGACGGAGTCTCCCTTCAGTATCACACCTACCAGATGAATGAGGTCCCCATTCATGGCATACACCATGGGAATAGCGCCCAGTTCTTTGCAGCGTGTGAAGGTGGCGTAGAGCTGGGAATCGTCGAGCATGTACAGGTCTTTGTAGGCCATGAACATCTTGAAGGAGTTCACCCCTGCCACAGTCAGTCACATCGGTTCAACACACAGTTTCCTGCGGCTTCCTTAGTTCTAACTGCTTGTTGGCTGCTTCAGGATGTTTTAAGCCATGTGTAGTGAGAGTGAAAAAAGGTTCTGAAATCAATGTTCTATGTAAAATTGAATATTCTCTCTCTCTCTCTCTCTCTCTCTCTCTCTCTATCTCTCTCTCTCTCTCTCTCTCTCTCTCTCTCTTTCTCTCTCTGTCTTTGTCTGTCTCTCTCTCTCTGTCTGTCTGTATATATATATATATATATATATATATACATGCATGCATGCATACATACATATACATACATTCATGCAGAGATAGATATGTATATATATATTACTAGCTCTCTCTCCTCTCTCTCTCTCTCTCTCTCTCTCTCTCTCTCTCTCTCTCTCTCTCTCTCTGCTCTATATATATATATATATATATATAAAATAGAATGGTGGAAGTGTGTGTGTGTGTGTGTGGTGTGTGTGTGTGTGTGTATCAAGTGAAGCGTACTCAGTATTTGACATGTATTCACTGTTATTAATATATAAAAATATATATTTGGTTAAATGCGTTAAAATAAGCTTGTAAAGAGACGTTCATTAATTGTTTAAAAATGAAAGAAAATGTGGTGTGTGGTAAATAAGCATTGAATGTTGCTCACATGACAGCAAGAGTTTTGCATCATACTTGCTACACCTTGCGTCACCATTTAGTCCGAGTTAAAATGTGTCCCAAGTTTTCGTCCCGTGTGGTTTGCTACCTTGTAAAAGGTTCAACATGAAATGAAATCCGTAGAAATTTATGAGAAAACTTTACAAATATTTGGATTTGATGTGTCACAGAAACCCAGCAATCAAAAAGTATCTGCAAGATTCAAACCTTCGTGACTGGCCACTCTTTGTTCCTTTACTATCCCTTCATGAGAAACCGCATCAGCACACACACACACGCACACACACACACACACACACACACACACACACACACACACACACAACTGACATTTAACATGCAACATAACCAAGACACATGACCCCTTCCATACAACCTTTCCCAGGTGAAACCTAACACATGCAACTTGACTTAAGCAGCACTTGCCTACGTAACTTAACACATGCAACATGACTTAAGTTGCGTTTGTCTACGTAACCTAACACATACAACATGACTTAACTTGCGTTTGTCTACGTAACCTAACACATACAATGACCAGCCGCCGTGGCGAAGTGGTTAGCGTCGCGGACTCCCGGCTAGGAGGTCGTGGGTTCGAATCCCATCAGAAGTCATGTGGGTTTTTCTGCCCCGACCGGCTCCTACCCAGAGTTGAGTTTGCTGCGGACTCAGTTGGGAAGACTGGGACCACACAGTCGAGTTTCATCCACTTAATGGATGCGTTTCTGAGAGTGTTGCTCAAATTTCCTGACCAACACTGCAGGTGTCTGTATCTCTCGGGCCTGGTTGACGCCGGGATATATTATGAAAGGAAGCGTAGAGTACAGCCCTGTCATGTAGTCTCAGACCGAAATGGAAATCCGTAGCATCATCATAATCATCCTCATTCTCATCGATCAGCATAAAAAAAAGTCTCAAAAATTCTGTGGCCCTTTATGCCCTGCTCTCATGGTGACCTCAGTTTCGATGTCCTCTCCACGTCTGTGGCCTTGGTTTGGTTCCGTCGGGGTCACCGGTATCGGCGAGTCCATGGGGGCTGTCGTTGGACGGACGTGGTGGCGCCCTCCGGAGGGAGAGCTCACTCACGCCGGCTCCGCGACTAAGCAATTATTGTCGTCAGTAGGGGGCTTAGTAGGTGGTGTCCTGCGTATGTTAGATCAGAACAGGCGCCACTGAACACCACTGAAGTGACTCGGCGGCAGTGCAGTATCTCCTCTCCGGTGGGTTGCCTCTTGACGACTTGACATTGACTGCTCCCTGTGGATTGCCGGTGCCGGGGCTGCGGCGGGGCCGACCGGGCCGTGGCTGTGGACAGGGTGTCGGAATGAGCGGCGTGGGTGCACTGCCTCTGAGGTGGCGCAGAGGTTGGGACAGCAAAAAAAAAAAAAAAAAAAAAAAACAAAACAAAAAAAAAAACATACAACATGACTTAAGTTCCATTTGTCTACGTAACCTAACACATGCATTTGCCTACGTAACGTAACACATGCAACATGACTTACGTTGAATTTTTCTATGCAACCTAATACATACAAAATGACTTAAGTTGCATTTGTCTACGTGACCTAACACATGCATTATGACTGAAGTTGCACTTGTCTCTTAATTCCCCATCGCCTTTTTTTTTTTTTTTTTGACCAGTGTCTTCATCTCCCGAGACACCTGGTCACTCCATCCCACATGATCAACACGAGCACTTGACCTAACACATACAACATGACTTAAGTCTCTTAATGTCCCCTCACCTTTCTCTTTGGCCAGTGTTTCCATCTCCCGAGACACCTGGTCACTCCACCAGGGTGACGGCCACGTGCAGCCCGTAGTCACAACAGACTTTCTCATCGGCCCAGCCCCGCCATTTGTCGTAGGCCTCCAGCAGTGACACTCCCGGATCATCCAGCACAAAGTCGACTGTAAGCCCACAAGAGATGGGATTTTTAAGGTGTCTGTGCACTGTTGTTTGAAAGTCTCTAAGGAATGAGATATCAAAGTGTCTCTCTGCACTGTGTTGTTTGAAAGTTTCTAAGGAATGGGATATCAAAGTGTGCGTCTGTTTTTCGCTCTGTCGTTTGAAATTCGTTCTGTTAACGGATCAAGGACATTGCCAACACAGTAATTATAAACACAGCTACCTGTACAAATGAAAACACCAAGGACACGGTTACCACAATGATTATCAACGCAGTCACCAGTACAAATCAGACATTGTAAACACTGTCAACACAATACGAAAGCTAGCGTTACCGTTACAAATGAAGACACTGAAGATACGTAAACACAGTAACTATACACACAGTCACCAGGGCAGATGAAGACGCTGAGACACACCGTCAACACAGTAACTGTGAACACAGTCCGTCACCTGTACAAATGAAGACACTGACGACAGTGTAAACACTGTAACTATACACACAATAAAATAACTATACACACAGTCACCAGTGGAAATGAAGACAGTGCCGACACAGTAACTATAAACACTGTAACCGGGACCAATAAAGACACTTCGGACACTGTCAACACAGCAACTATACACAGAGGCAGCAGTACAAAGACACAAGGACAGTGGTCTTTCAACTCACTGATCATGGTGGTTCCCCAGCTAAGGCAGCTCTGGTGCCCATGTAGAAGTCATCACAGGACACGCCGCCCATGAAAGGAAGCTGCATGTGTGTATGAGTGTCAATGCCCCCTGAAACAGCAATAGGTAAGGACTGTTACGTCATGTGTGTGCAAGTGTCAATGCCCCTTGAAACAGCAGTAGGTAAGGATTGTTACGTCATGTGAGTGTGAGTGTCAATGCCCCATGAAACAGACATAGGTAAGGATTGTTACGTCATGCGAGTGTGAGTGTCGATGCCCCCTGAAACAAACATAGGTAAGGATGTTACGTCATGTGAGTGTGAGTGTCAATGCCCCCTGAAACAGACATAGGTAAGGATTGTTACGTCATGTGAGTGTGAGTGCCAGTGCCCCCTGAAACAGACATAGGTAAGGACTGTTACGTCATGTGAGTGTGAGTGTGAATGCCTCCTAAATCAGGAGTAGGTAAGGATTGTTACGTCATGTGAGTGGGAGTGTGAATGCCCCTGAAACAGCAATAGGTAAGGATTGTTACGTCATGTGAGTGTGAGTATCAATACCCCTCAATGCCCCACCCCCTCTGAGAAATACACCAATAGGTAAGGACTGTTACCATCCCCTGTGAGTGTGAGTGTCCAGTAGAGATAAGGATTGTTATGTCATTTGCGTGTGAGTGTCCCGTGAAACAGCAAAAGGGAGGCACTGTCATTTGAGTGTGAGTGTTAACATGCTTCCTAAAAAAAGCAACAGGTAAGGACTGTTACGTCATGTGAGTGTGAGTGTTAATGCACCCTGAAACAGCAATAGGTAAGGACTGTTACCTCATGTGAGTGTGAGCATTAATGCCTCTTGAAACAGCAATAGATAAGAAATGTCATTTCATGTAAGTGCGAATCTTCCTTCTCCTAACCACTGCACAGGAGAATGCATAGACTGTCTATGTCAGGGTGAGTGTGAGTGCAAATCCTAAAATCCCAAATCCCTAAAATCAGCAGTGTGTAAGAAATGCCATGTGACATGAGTGCAGGTGTAGATGTTTTCCATCGAACGCAAACGTTAGGGCTGTCACGCAAGAGTGCCATTCATCCCTAAAACAGCATTTTTTTAAAGGATTATTATGCCATCTAGGTGTGTGAGTCAATCCACCCTGAAACGGTAGATGTAAAAACTTGTTAAATGCTTTTGAGTTCCGGTGCCAATGCTTCCTGAAAAGGCTGTAATTATGTAACAATTGTTATGACATTTAAATGGGTCAGTCTTCACAGAACAGCATACTGCAATGGTTGCCGTACCTTGTGAATGTGTCAGTGCCCCTAGAGATATCAATATGCAGAAATTGTGAATGTGAGTGCCCCATCCTCACCCCAATCACATTTCCACCTAATAGTATAATCGTACACATAAAGATCGTTAAAGTCATGTGAGTTTGTGGATCAAATCTTCCAAAAACTTCAATCACACATAAGGAATGTGAAAATCGAAAAACCAGGCACAAATGAATATCGCCCCTTCCCCACCCCCTCCGAAATTACTACCCCCTAAAGGTCACTGGCTGATGCTGGAACTCGTGTCTGCCCAACTCTTTGCTGACGGCACACGGGACTCGATCCACATGCCACACTGCGCGCAGGGTAAACAAAATGTCTCAGTGTCAGAGCAGTAGGGGGGGGGGGTGTCTGTACCTATCACTCACCCGGCATGACCAGTTTGCCGCTGGCATCGATGACACGAACTCCCTCAGCTGGCACGGTGAGGTCATGACCCACCTTCCTGCACATGGCCACAGAGACATACTGTTCAAACAAAGAAACGCAAGTGTTGTTTTCGTTTAAATAGACGTCATGTTTCTAAGGGGAAAAAAAAACGCAAAACCAATTGCAATACAGTTCATCCTTTGGCTGGCTCCAGGGTTTGGCTTCGATATATTATCTGCACGCAGTTGCATTTGGAAAAGTTGAGTATCTTCCCACCGAGTGAACTCGTTTCATTTTCTTTTCTGAATAGCGCATCATACATCCTACTTTCGAGTGGTATAGCAGACTGTGTGTCTGAAAGAGTCTCAGCCTCTCTCGGCGGAAGCTGTCGCTCCTGGTAGGCTCAACCCAGCTGGTCAGGCATGAACTGCGCAGAAGCCAGAAAAGCGATGCACACCGGCTCATCAGGTTGGGGTTGTGCAAGGGTGACGACTCATTCACGTCAAATTAAAGCATCATAACAAAACGCCGACGACAAATTGCACAGCATTACACGACGACAAAAATGACGCCATGCAGTGAAAGCTGTCTGGATGTTGTAAAGCCGACTCCCCTTCCGATCAGAACGTTGTATGAGGCAAGAAGAACAACGCCAGCAGCATGGCAGCTGAGGAACTGCGACATCTCTCCTGGCATGACGGGAGAAAGGTGGCTGAAGACAGGTCATCAGAGACCGACATCCAGAGAGACGCTGCTGTACTCCGGACACCCAGGACATGGCGTTCCTTTCATAGAGGGAGTATCCTTGATGCTGGCACCAGAAGCACAGTGTGCTGTTAATGGATATGACCTCATCAAGTCACTCATTCACACGCCATGTTTGCTACCATGCAGAGCAACAC
>JADBJO010000772.1:337500-340000 GCA_016801955.1 Conus betulinus | reverse complement strand
GTCTGTCAAGAACAAACATCTGCGCCTAATGCAACTTGCATCTGAACTTGAATGTAACTGCATCTGAACCTAAAAACATTTGAACTGAATTTAACTTGCAAGCGTTGCCAAAAAGCAGAATATGATCCAAAAACGGATCTATGAAATCTGCACTCTGTGGAACGTATCCGGATCAAGTGGCGTGTCCAGAATCGTTCAGCAAGATTGTTATGATTATATTCCATATTCCATACTGAAATCATCGGATGCTTTCCACATATCTCTTCGTTGATAACACACACACACACACACACACACACACACACACACACACACACGCGCGCGCACGCGCGCGCTCACACGCACACTCGCGCACGTTCTCCCCATCGTTGGCTTGAGTTTAAACAGAGAAAGTGAAGCAGATAGTAAAGACACAAGTGAAGCATCTGTGATAAGAAACACGCAAGCTCATACGCATACGCGCGGGCGCGCGGGAGGGCGCCCACTAACACACACACACACACACACACACACACACACACACACACACACACACACACACACACACACACACACACACACACACACACACACACACACACACACACACACACACACACACACACACACACACACACACACACACACACACACACGCGCGCGCGCGCGCGCGCGCGCGCGCGCAACTGGAAGCAGACGCTGTGTGCATTATGCAAAATTCAGGTTCCAGCATAGTTCACCTACTGCGCCATGCTGCGTAATAGGTGACGTTTCAGCTGCTTAGTCTCTGGTGCAGCTTCTAGAAAAAAAACATACAAAGTACTAGCCTCAACTGCCGAACCAACCAGTCGGGAGCAATCCTGCACCACCCTTAGAAGCCAGCGCTGTGTTCACATAGGGTGCGCGCACCCACAGGGCATGCCATTAAGACGCCAAGGGATATAACTGCTCCATGGCTGATGCCATTTTGTGATCGACCACCTCGGCAACAGAACAGAACTTCCGTGGAAGCGCCCCATGGGATGTAGCAGCCTGTGTTTCATGACTGCAGAGCCCACCGGCGAGAGAGACGCCACAGCCAAGCAACTGCTGCACGCATCCTGCAGCCCCACTTGTTGCTGTTCCACTGACAGGTAAACCCAGTACAACTCTCGACACAGCCAAGCTTTGCCACAACGCCTGATGTGCCCTCTGGAGAGATCCCCAGACTGCAGTCTTTGCTGCTGTCAGCCAACCTTTTCCCCGGTCAGTGGGTCTTTCCTCACCGTCACTTTGTCTTTCTCCTGAGTTGGTCAAAGGGCAGACAAGAGAAAAAAAAATACACCCAAAGGTGCCAGTGGGACCCAGAGAAATACTGGTCTCAACTGCCGAAGCAAGCAGCTGGGAGCAATCCTGTACCACCCTTGGAAGCCTGTGCTGTTGACAAAGCGGATTTTGGAGGGAAAGAAACTGATTCATAGAACACGCTGCTAAAACTATGCGTTTCTCAAGTTCGCGTATCATGCAAAATTTTGCCCAGTTCTAAACTGTGCAGTAATATGAGTTACGCGTAATGACATGAGAAAAAGACTGACAAAAGAGCGTATATTGACATGGTCAAAACCTGTAGGGTAATATGGGTCACTACCTGTAGGGTAAACAGGTCACTGCCTGTAGGGTAATATGGGTATTTAATGTAATATCCCACTACCTGTAGGGTCATATGGGTCCTACCTGTAAGGTAATGGGGTTAATATGCTGTGGGAAGGGTAAGTGAAGGGTATTGGGTCACTACCTGGAGGGTCTCACCACCTGTAGGGTCACTACAAAGCTCTTACTTTTCACAAGCAGGAGGATTGGTCGAGTGGGCAATGGGGAGGAGAAAGATGGATGACAACTTCGACGTGACGAGAGTTTTTGGGGGGGAGAGATGGATGGAATGACAACTTCGACGTGTCGAGGTGGTGTGGTCCTCTAGGGAAAAGGACTCAGAATGTTTTCTCTATTATAGTTATATTAAACTATTGACCTCCACCCTCTCTCTTACTAGTAGTGGAAGGAACAACTTTCCTGTACTATAATCATTGAAAGAATTTTTTTTATCGGAACAATTAAAAATGCTCAAGAGTGGCTCAGGGATAATTCTCCCTAAGCTTGCTTACTTAAAAGTGCTTGTAGCTCAGAGTGACAGAATTACAGATAAGTTCAAACTGTCAATACTGTATTAGCAACAAAGGGTTGACACAAGTTAAGTGTATTTTTACACATTAACTTTACTTATATGTACAAGGGTAAAATGTACAAATCAATTAGCTTCGTGTGCAGGCTGACCTTTTACCGTATTGTCTCATCATTAAGAGAGGGAAAATTCTGGATGAACTGAGTTGGAGTCCACTTGGTATATCAGAACTAATCTGATGTATAAGAGGAGTGTGATTCTGTCTCCAGTTGCTGGTGACTGGTCCACCTTCTCTTTAGGCAGGCTGATCTGGGACAGCTGTGTTGTGCAGGCAGTCCTGGGGCAGGGGGACAGGGACCCAGG
>JADBJO010000772.1:330000-332500 GCA_016801955.1 Conus betulinus | reverse complement strand
TCCCCTCTCTCTCCCTCCCCTCTTCCCCTACCCCTCCCCTACCTCACTCTGCTTATGTTTGGAGCAAACAAACAGTTGAAAACATTTCACACATTTTTTTTTTTTTTTTTTTTTTTTTTTTTTTTTTCTTAAAGTATTTGGACTAAACAGTGGATGACGGCATACGTGAGGATCGGCACAACTCTAAAGATAACGCACTTGATAGAACACACACTGAGAGGGATATGAACAGGCATACACAGATCGCCCTGAGCACAATAATTAGAGATCATGTATCTGACATTGCTTGCCATCGCTTTAAGTGCAGTGCCAGGTGCGAACTGACATGCCGCTAGTGTAATTTGGCTGTGGAAAATGAAATGCTTGGGTTGTGTGTGTGTGTGTGTGTGTGTGTGTGTGTGTGTGTGTGTGGGAGGGGGGGGGGGGGGGCGGTTGTGTCTCTCCTGCCTTCCATGAGTATCAACCGATATCTTCTTCTTCTGCGTACGCAGGCTGATACTCCTACGGACACTGCCTGTAAAGACAGGCAAGGATTAATCCAATCTACCCAACAAAGGGAGTGGTGTTTTGTGTGTATGACCGTTTTTTTTTTTTTTCCCGCCATTAAGGTAGCCATACTCCAACTTCGGGGAAGGTGCATGCTATGTGTAAAGTGTCATCCATACCAACGGCCATACTGGCCTTCTCTTCCGAAAGTTGGTGATGGGATTTTACGTGTGTGCAAGATGTTATGCGTGCGTTGACACTCGGAACCTCGATTTGTATACAGTCTCATTCGAAGGACTGAACCGATATCAATAAAGCTAAAAAGTACCACTCTGATCCCTAAACGTTCAGACAAATTTCTCGCTTAGCAACAAGAAACGAAGATCTACTTCTCCATTTCGCTGTCTACCTTATGAGCGGGAAAAAAAAAAAAAAAAAAGAAAGAAAAGAAAGAAAAAAAAAAAAAAGTTACGACAAGAACTTGTATGAAGCGTAGAGTGCAAATGTACTTTTTCTTTCCATTTGTCATCGCCGATTGTGGCAATAGTTGCTTTTTGTGTATTCGTTCACATACACACACACACCCGCCCCCCCCCCCCCCCCCCCCCCCCCCCCCCCCCCCCTCCCCCCAAGGAAGTACGTGTGTCGCATCTATCTGTTTCCATTTCTGCGTCAGTTTGTGCATCCACTGAGTGTTTGTCCCGGCCACCGGCTGTTGATTCCAAGAGCTATAATTAGAATAAGTAGCCAGCAGCTGTGCTAAACATTAAAAAACAATCAATTTTGCAGTTACTGAGAAACTAAGCTGATATAGACGATGTATTTACAATATCGGATCTGCGTGTGTCTGCGCACGAACCAGTTTCTTTTTCTTGATGGAAAATTGTGTAGCATACATGGATTAATTTTAGTTTATTCAGTGTGTGTGTGTGTGTGTGTGTGTGTGTGTGTGTGTGTGTTCGCGCGGGCTATATGCCCAGGTTGTACTCACCGGATTTTCCGTCGGCATGGCTTCAGTGTTGTAGATTAACGAGATCACGTGAAGTACAAAAAACACGTCGAGGGCCCGAATACTGCCCACACGACGAGCTGAATAAGAGAGCGAGGATTGCTCACAAGCAGGATTGAACAGAGCGAGATCAGCTCGCCTCTTTTGTAGCGGTGTGTCAGGGTGAAATGCCAGCAGAAGAATGCCGACAGTTCTCCCCACCAATCAGACAAACTTTACTATTTTTTATGTATGGGCAATGGATGGGGATGAGGGGTGAGGTGGGAGGGAATAATGGCATATAATCATTTTTCTTGTAAAAACAGGCTATAAATTGTGTACCCTTCGGTTTTCTTGTTCATCTCGGTCTCTTTAGTTTGTAAAGTTTCAATTAATCTGCATCGTGATTCGTCGAATTTTGTAAACCAATTAATCTGCATCGTGATTCGTCGAATTTTGTAAACGGGTTTGCTATTGGTCGGAAGAATCGAAGACAGTCACGTGTACTGTGGCCTTCACCTTAGGCAGACCACAGACCGTAACGACATGTTGTCGTAACTGAGAGATACGGTTAAAGGGGTACAAGACATTTTGCCACGTTACTTTTTCCGCCTTTAAAAAAAAAAAAGAAAGAAAGAAAGAAAAAAAGAAAGAAAGAAGCCAATGAGAAGAAATCAGGGATCATGGGAAAAGAAATAGTCAACAATAAAGGCACACTTCATTGGGTTTTTTTTTCGTTGTTGTTTTTTTGTTTGTTTGTTTTTGTTTGTTTATTGTTGCCTTTTTTGTGGGTTTTTTTTTTTTCGTTTTCTTTGTGTGTGTGTGTGTGTGTGTGTGTGTGTGTGTGTGTGTGTGTGTGTGTGTGGACAAAACTGCTTTGACAGAAATCGGGGAACTTTACCTACAGTACAGACTGTACAGGCCGTTGTACACAAGGTGTAAGATATTTGCAAATTTAGAATTCAGAAACATTGCTTTCAGCTTAGGCAGTCTACTGGTTATCCACCCAAGACGATTCATCCTTTG
>JADBJO010000772.1:310000-322500 GCA_016801955.1 Conus betulinus | reverse complement strand
TTGCTGTCGCCTCGTTGTCTCCTAGGTGGGGGACGTAAGGACAGTGGAGGTTGCTGTAGCCTCGGAGCCGACGACGAGAAGAATTGTCTCCCGTGTGGGGACGGTCGACAGCAAGACGTGTTAGCCTGTTGGAGCCTAGACAGGGAGCTGCCCAGACAACGGTGGGGTGTTTGCAGCAGAGAAGACCTGTGGGAGAGGCTGACAGGAGCCCTTTCGTGGAGAGGGCGGAGTGCGGTGGAGTCCGGGAGACTCGGTGTGAGGGTGCGACTAAAGCTACGTTGCCAGTGTCCCCCAACTGGGATTTGGCCAATCGGGAGGACACAACAGTGTGGCAGCTTCAGCTCGTGGTCGCACATGTGATGATGAGAGAAAAACTGACGGTCAACCAAGGAATGCTGGCAAGTTATGGACGTTTTATTTGTTCTTAAGTTTATAAATGTGCAAATGTAATAGTGAAATATTGTCTTTCCTGGTTAAGTAAGGATCACTGAAGAACAGGGGATGCGATTTATGAGATTGTCTGTATGGTGTTTACACATGTTGTATGATACAGAGATAATTGTGTTGTGTAGTGACGGGTGGGGGGGGCTCGGAGGAGTCAAGTTAAATAAAAGTTGATTATTTTCTGTGAAATGTTATTGGTTTCCCGTCACCTTTGTGCGGGCCCGATGTGAGTGACAGAGTGCATGTGCCTATGCGAGAGCGCATTTTGGTTGTGAAAGCGTAAATACTTCTGTCTATAACCCCCTGCATCCCTGCATATGATAATCATATTTCAATAACGAGGGGGAGCGTCGGAGACCCGTCACAAATTGGGGGCTCGTCCGGGATGAACATAAATGAGTCATAAGTGATTTTGATTTCTGGGTTTTGTTCAATTGCAAAAGGATTTGAAATTTGTCATAATTGTGGAAACCTAGATTTTTTTTTTCTTACCGGGAAGAGACGTTAGTCATGTGTTGATTGTTTTGATCTTTTTTTTTTGACTGTGCCTTTGTTTGAACTTGCTTGATTTGGTTGCCGTTGAGATTGATTGTGTGTAGCACAACATTGATCGCTTTATTTAGGAGTGATCGTGTGGATCGGATCGCTTTATTTAGGAGTGATCGTGTGGATATCTCGCTGTTACTGTGGTTGTATTAGCTGGCTGATCGAGGGTTAGATAGCTTCAAAATGTCGACTGAAGAGGGTGCTGAGACAATGGGTCCGCTGAAAAAGATGGACCTCATAGAAAGGAAAAGCTTTAGGACTAAAGGGTCCGGAACTGAAGGCATATGTAGATGAGAACTGGCCCCGTGTAATCGAGGCTCAGAAAATACAAAGGGAAGAAAAAAAAACAAAAAAAGAGAGAGAGAAAGAGAAGAGAACAGGAAGAGAAAGAGAGAAAAGAGAGAGAGAAAGAGAAAGGAGAGAGAGAAAGAAGGGAAAGAGGGAAAAAGAAAGAGAGAAAGAGAACGGGAAAAAAAGAGAGGAAAAGAGAGAAAGGGAAAGAAGAGAGAGAGAGAGAGAAAGAGAAAGAGAGAGAGAGAAAGAACGAGAAAAGGAAAGAGAACGAGGAAAAGAGGAAAAGAGAAGAGAAAGAGAACGGGAAAAAAGAGGAGAGAACGGGAAAGAGAGGAAAGAGAGGAGAGAGAGGAGAGAGAGAGAGAAAAGAGAGAGAGAGAGAGAGAGAGGGGAACGGGAAAGAGAGGAAAGAGAAAGAAGGGAGATAAGGCAGTTTGAGTTAGAAAAATTAAAATTGGAGAAAGAAAGAACGGGACGTGGACGCAAAACCCCAAGCAAACTTTGCACCACATGTTAGTCCCTTGATCAATATGCCAAAGTTTGATGATAATCCGGACCATTTAGAGGATTTCATTTCGCAATTTGAAAGGATTGCCAAAGATCAGGGCTTACCCGAAGAACGGTGGGCCACAAATTTGTCCGCGCTGCTGACACCCAAAGCTAGGGATGCTTTTTTTTTCTGCTTACCACCGGAAAAAACAGATGGATTATGAGTCGGTGCGCGATGCTTTGTTTCAGAGGTACCAGGTAACCGCCGATAGATATAGGAAATTGTTCAGAGAAACTGTTCGTAAATCAGGTGAGACACACGTACAGTTCCTTTATCGGCTTAGGGCTCTCTTTGATAAATGGATTAGGTTAGGAAACATCGAACAAACTTTGAATCTTTGAGGGAGGAGATCGTTAAGGAGCAAATTCTCCCACTTGTCGGAAGGATCTCACAGTATTCTTGGCAGAAAGAGAATTAGGAAGTTTAGAGGAGTTAGTGAAAGTTGCAGACAGGTATGAATCTGCCCATGATCAGCGTAACGGGGTGAAGGGATCGAACCAGTCGTCCCGTAATGCCCAGACCACACAGGCAGGGAGTGATCGCCGACTCCCTACACAAAGGAGGCGAGACCACAGTTAGAAGCGGATTCGAAGTCCCGTGGCAACAGTGGGACTCAAGAGAATGTTAGAGTGAAACGCACATGTTTTAAATGTGGGCGAGAGGGTCATATCGCCAAGGACTGTAGCGGACTGCGAATACATTCAGTCGTTGCCGTTGATACAATTCAACAGGAAGGCAGAGTACCACCACCAACTACTAGGGGGCGTAGTAAACGGGAAGCCGGTGACCTGCTTGTGTAGATACAGGATTGACTCTGCGGCAATGGTAGAACCCGGTTTTGTGAGAGAGACACAGACTACACAGGGGAAACCACCTGCGTGCGATATGCAGATGGAAGAATTAATCGGCTACCTTTGGCCCGTGTCAAAGTAGAGTCAGAGTTTGTTAGGAGTACTCTCACTGCAGCAGTGCAAAGGAATCTTCCCTATCCAGCTTTGTTAGGGGGTAGGTACATCCTCCCAAAGCCTAACCAGGCTGCAAGTCAAGTAGGGAAAGCAAGGATAGTGCAGGGTAGGGACTCCTACAGGAAAGTAAACAGAAAGCAGGTGAAGTGCACAGGCGCCGCTGGCAGTAGAGCTAGCGCTGATCATGGTGCCAGTGGTGGTGGTGGTGCAGTGGACCATGAAATAGGTCGTCGTGTGGGCCTTAGTGGGGTGGCCGTGGGCCATGGAGGTGGCCGTAGTGGCAGTGCTGTAGGCCATGGTGGTCGTAGTGGTGGTTCAAAAAGTTGTTGGCGTTGCCGTGGTAGTCAGAAATGTAGGAGCCACGGTGGCAGACCTCAGGGTCGGGGCCAAGAGGGGGACCACAGAGTAACTGGAACCGGCAGCAGCTGGGCTGGAACCAGGGTGGCTGTAATAACGCATGGCAAGAAGGTCGAGGTGACCAGCCATCGTTAGAAAACTGCCAAAGATAGTCGGCTCATAGGAGCAGACAAGCCAGTGTTGGAAAAGGGAGAAGAAAATAAACGCCCATAAAGCAGTGGGCATAGGCACTGAGTGGGATTCGAACCAAGGAAGTTCCACACAGAAAAAGAAAATGGATTCGGATAAGATGAGTGAGGGATCATCTCTTAACATTTTGAAAAGGGGAGATGATCGTCGTCGCAGTGAATGGGGCGCGACAGCCCAGTCACGTGATCTTCGCACAACAGACCCTGAGGCAATGGAAGTCAAGGGGGCTGAATGCCAAGGAGATTTTTGCCGAACAGGCTAGAAGAGGATCGCGCAGATTTTCGCGCTCCTTAAGGACTAAAATGTGTGAAAGGTGCGCTGACTCTCTTGTAAAGCCTGGAGTGCGCAAACTATCTGCCCCAGGTACTATTGGCGAGCCACAAACGGCGGTCAAGATTGAGAGGGGCAGGAGTAGTAGGTCAAGGGTTGGAATAATGCCTCCGGGGTGTTGCTGTTGTAGTGTGAACAACAGAAGTAGAAACAATAGTAGGAGCAATGCCTTCAGGGTGTTGCCGCTTTAAGTGTGAGTGGTAGCAGTGGGACAATAGTATGACCACTGCCTACGGGCTGCTGTTGTTGTGGCGTGAGCGATCATCCGTTACGGACAGCTACGGGGTAAATAATGTAGCTGGCTAGTTGGGTGTACACAATTGTGGTGACTCTGAAATACTGTTTTTTTCTTTTCTTTTTTTTTTGAAGGCCCATTGTGGGGCATGGGTTGAGCCTATATTCATGTGTTATTTTTCATTTTTTGATATACACGTTTTTCAGTTGATGTTGCTTTTGTTCATTGCCCTTTTATGGAGCGGGGATCAGTACGTACTCACGTGTTATGATTTATGATTTTTCTGGTTGATATCTGTTTGCTCATGTTGTTTTGTCACCGCTCGGTAAAGTGAAAAAATGTCCTTAAGTTGTAAAATCAGGATAAATGTTTGATTTGCATATTGTGTGTGAGACCGTGTGAGCAGATTGTGGCCACACGCCTGAATTTGATTTTGATGTTACGTACGTTGGGGCACACGCCTGAATTTGAATCTTGTCTTTGTGGATTGTGGCCACACCCCCTGAATTTGAACCTTGGGTAAATCATGATTGTGCTATTATTAGAAGTGAATGGAATGATTAATTAATATGTATGAACATGCTGATAGCTAACGCTATAGGGAGAGTTCTTGATTATATGTGAGCCAGTTTAGAGTTAAATGTTTGCACAGTCGTTTATGACTGACCAAGAGTGATCTTTGGATTATCTGATTGATTTATTGGTTTTAATTGGGTACATTATCCATGTTAGAGATGTTGATGGAAGTGATGTCTTGAAGCATAGGGGTAGTACTGTTATATCGACCCATGCAATTGAGTTTGTTTTATCCAATCTGAGAACATTCGTCCTGGAGGAAATGTTGATTGGAACAACATTCTTAGGTACGGGGGTGTCATGAGTCGGCCGAATGTTCTCGAGCATTTAGGCAAATTAAGGGTAGTTTTGCTGTTGTTGAGAGCAAGTTCCTTGGGTTCTTCAAGTGTGCGAATTCAGGCATCACCAGGGGGAATACCCCGAGTAGTTTACTGAAGGAGGGAGTTACTGGGAAGTGTTTCACATGTCCGAGGGATAGTGACAAGTAGTTGCCGACCTGCCGGTCCTGGATAGAGAAGAGTGTCCACCATGAGACTGGCTATTAACTGGGTTGTCCAGCGGGCTAAAAAGGAAGGCAATCGTGTCAGGTGACCGTCACGGGTAGGCGACCGCCAGCCTGCAGGCAGAGTACAGCGACCCTCAGTCGTTCTTGTTCTGAGGCATGAATGGAAGGCTTCGGCCTATTGAGTAACTTGCACCTTGTCGTATGTAGAGGTAGCAAATACTTGAACCATCAGTCCTGGGTAGAGAAGTCCAGGCTGTTAGTATAATGGGTAGCTTTGGGGAATGGAACATGAGTTGAATAGGAGGTTATGCATTAACCACTTGGTACCCAAGTCCTTGTGGGTGCTAACAGCTGTGGTGTGTGTGTATGTGTAGGTGACTAGTGATTCCATTGGTGGAACAAAAATAACTCAGGGATTTATTGGTACAAATCGTGTGATATGTGTGAGCCAGTGATTCCATTGGTTGAACCAGTTAAACTCGAGTTCTCTCTTGTTTGAGAATGGATATAAGGTGCCTGGAAACCAGGAAGTGTGTGACTCACTTAAGGGAAAGTGAACTCGCCCGTCTTGCTGAGGGGCTCAAGAAAATACAGCGAGAAGCAGAGGTTTGCTGTCGCCTCGTTGTCTCCTAGGTGGGGACGTAAGACAGTGGAGGTTGCTGTAGCCTCGGAGCCGACGACGAGAGAGAAATGTCTCCCGTGTGGGGACGGTCGACAGCAAGACGTGTTAGCCTGTTGGAGCCTAGACAGGGAGCTGCCAGACAACGGTGGGGGTTTGCAGCCAGAGAAGACCTGTGGGAGAGGCTGACAGGAGCCCTTTCCGTGGAGAGGGCGGAGTGCGGTGGAGTCCGGAAGACTCGGTGTGAGGGTGCGACTAAAGCTACGTTGCCAGTGTCCCCCAACTGGGATTTGGCCAATCGGGAGGACACAACAGTGTGGCAGCTTCAGCTCGTGGTCGCACATGTGATGAGAGAAACTGACGGTCAACCAAGGAATGCTGGCAAGTTATGGACGTTTTATTTGTTTAAGTTTATAAATGTGCAAATGTAATAGTGAAATATTGTCTTTCCTGGTTAAGTAAGGATCACTGAAGAACAGGGGATGCGATTTATGAGATTGTCTGTATGGTGTTTACATTGTTGTATGATACAGATAATTGTGTTGTGTAGTGACGGGTGGGGGCGGAGTCAAGTTAAAAAAGTTGATTATTTTCTGTGAAATGTTATTGGTTCCCGTCACCTTTGTGCGGGCCCGATGTGAGTGACAGAGTGCATGTGCCTATGCGAGAGCGCATTTTGGTTGTGAAAGCGTAAATACTTCTGTCTATAACCTGAGAAAAAACAATCGTGAATCTGGCAATGGCAACCTTTCCTACGATTATTCCTGCTTTTGTTAACAAACGAGACATTTCAGAACACGAAGAAAACCGATAGTTGGCCTTAGAAACATGTCAGCGGGCAGCGCTGAGCCATGTTGATTTGGAAGCTTGACGGGGCAGCAAGGCTTTCAACTTTCCACATGCGAAGCTGCCCTTACTAACCTTGATAGGTGTCGGAGGCCCTGGCAGCGAAGTACCCCCTGGCGGCGTTCAGTCCCAGCGCCGCCTCCTGCCCATACACGGGCCCACGAAGCAGAGCGGCGTTCTTGTAGGAGTCATAGGCAGAGGGGACACTGTGGGCACCGTACTGGGAGTAAGGATCGGTCAGAACCGCCGCAGGGGAGCGCCCATCCCCCCAGTGATAACTGCCAGACAAACCCCCCCCCGCCGGAAAACGGCACTGGCGGGAAAGTCTGTCCGTACGAGTGATGAGGATGATGAGGGTCCGCGTGCGACTGCACGCGCGATGACGTCACAGCGGAGGCGGCGTTGTGGCTGACGTAATCGGAGTACGTGTTCAAGGGTCCGAACTGTGAAAAATAGGCCGGTCTGTCGTAGCCCGCCATGTTGCTCACGGAGTTCAGGGATTTGCCGGGGGTCAAGGACGGGTAGCCGTGCGCCATGAGTCTCTCGCTGTCTTCTGATTGGCTGTAGAGGGGGTCACGCGGGGCGGAAGGCGGGGGCCGTGTGAAGGCCGTGCCGGGGTGAGGGTGGTGGTGGTAGGAGGGGGTGTGAGGGGAGGAGGAGGACGTAAGCATACAGGTGTCGTCCGGGCCGCTCGTGACACTGTCTGTCTTGAGGGGGTGGGGCTGAGGGGTCGTGTCCATGTCGTCTGCAAGGTAGTGACGTTTCGTCGGTCAGTTCACCCATCAGTTAACCGATCAGCCGGGGAAATAACCCACTTACTCATCCATTTTTCAATCAATCAAGCACAAAAAATATTCATGCATTAAGCGATTTTATCCACCCATCAAACCATTCGTCAATTAGATTAAATCAAATCAATCAGTCAGTCAGTCAATCAATCAAATCAAGTCAATCAATTAATCCATTAATCCATTCATCCATCAAACTGTCCACCAGCACTACAGAAATCATGAAAACTGACACGTCTTAAAGAAGCTGTGTGTGTGTGTGTGTGTGTGTGTGTGTGTGTGTGTGTGTGTGTGTGTGTGTGTGTGTGTGTGTGTGCGCGCGCGCGCGCGCGTGTATCTCCCTATCAGCAATTGTTCGTCTTCCAAAAAGTTTGGTTGTCAAAGAAAACAATGTTTGTTAAAGAACAAAACGTCTGAATAAAATAAACATCAGCGCTAGTAACCACCCCATTCATTCAGTTGTTCCAACGAGAAATTATGTTCTTTTACTGGTTCGCTCGTTACCCATCCCCCTCCGTCTCTTTCCACCCGTCATCCCGTCAGCCCACCGTAAGACTTCGCCCTCCTCCTGCTTATCCTTACCCCCCCCCCCCCCCCCCCCCCCCCCCCTCATCCATCATCCTCATCCCGTTTTTTCTCATTCCTTTCCTTTGTTCCCATTCATTGTTCGTTCCTCACCTCCCCCCCCCCCCCCCCTTTCCTGTTTGATGCCATTTCCCCCCCCCTTGTTCGCCTCCCATCCCCTTACCCCGGTTTGTTTTCAATGACCAGCACCTCCATTTGTTCCCATGCCCGCATGTCTGCCCCTCAGCCCCCCCCCCCCCTCCTTTCCTGTTTTGGTGCTACCCCACCCCCCCCCCTCCCCTCCGTTTCCCTGTTTGGTGCCTACACCGCTACGTTCTTTACCATCCCTTCCCTCGTTCTGTGAGTGTCATATGCCATCCGCATCTTCATCACCACCGTTCCAGTTTGTTCCCTCTCTCTCTCTCTCTCTCTCTACACACACACTCACACTACGCATGCACACACGCACGCGCATGCACATACAGCAGCAGCAGCAGCAGCAGCTACAACAACAACAACAACAACAACAACAACAACAGCACAACACACACACACACACACACACACACACACACACACACACACACACACACACACACACACCTGTACTATCAGTATGCTCGTCCTGTTTTCGTTTCCTGCATTTGGGAGAACTTGCCACCACTTTGCTGCTTCCTGTCCGCACCTTGGCCTGCGTTGTAATGGCCTCTGCAACTCAGTGACGTCACAGTCCGTTAGCTTATCATAATATTCCGTTCAACTCCTGTGGGTTGCATTGTAAATCAAAGTCCATCTACAGTGTCTAGGAAATCAAAGCCCAGTTACGATGCATTGAAAATCAACCAGCATCCATGGGGTACTGGAAACCGAAGTTCATTTATAAGGTTCAAGAAAGGAAAAAGTTCATCTATGAGGTACAGGAAACCAACGTTTATCTATGAGGTACAGGAAACAACGTTCATCTATGAGGTACAGGAAACCAACGTTCATCTATGAGGTACAGGAAACCAACGTTTATCTATGAGGTACAGAAACCAACGTTTATCTATGAGGTACAGGAAACCAACGTTTATCTATGAGGTACAGGAAACCAACGTTTATCTATGAGGTACAGGAAACCCAACGTTCATCTGTGTGAGGTACAGGAAAAAAAAAGTTCATCTGTGAGGTACAGGAAAGCAAAGTTCATCTATGAGAGTACAGGAAATAAAAGTTCATCTATGATGGTACAGGAAAGCAAAGTTCATCTATGAGGTACAAGAAACCAAAGTTCATCTATGTTGTACAGGAAAGCAAAGTTCATCTATGAGGTACAAGAAACCAACGTTCATCTATGAGTTGCAGGAAACCAACGTTCATTTATGAGTTACAGGAAACCAATTTTCATCTATGAGGTACAGGAAACAAACTTTCATTTATGAGATACAGGAAACCAAAGTTTTTCCATAAGGCACAGGAAAGCAAAGACCAGTTAGGATATATGCGAAAACATCCAACATCTATGAGGTACAGGAAAAGCAGACCCATTCCACACATGGAAGTAATACTACAGCAAGAAACCATTTAACACATGGAGGTAGGAGATACACTATAGCAAAGCCATTTAACACATGGAAGGTACAGGAAAGCAAAGACCATTAGGATATATGAAGGCGAAAGCGGAAACATCCAAAACCACTGTAGAACATAGAGGTTGTATACTACAGCACCCATTAACACATGAAAGTTGTATACTACAGCAAAGCCATTTAACAATGAGGTTAGGTTGTATACTACAGCAAAACCTTTAACACATGGAGGTTGTATACTACAGCAAAGCCATTTAACACATGAAGGTTGTATACTACAGCAAAGCCATTTAGCACATGAAGGTTGTATACTACAGCAAAGTCATTTAACACATGAAGGTTGTATACTACAGCAAAGCCATTTAACACATGAAGGTTGTATACTACAGCAAAGCCATTTAACACATGAAGGTTGTATACTACAGCAAAGCCATTTAACACATGAAGGTTGTATACTACAGCAAAGCCATTTAACACATGAAGGTGTGTACTACAGCAAAGCCATTTAACACATGGAGGTTGTATACTACAGCAAAGCCATTTAACACATGAAGGTTGTATACTACAGCAAAGCCATTTAACACATGGAGGTTGTATACTACAGCAAAGCCATTTAACACATGGAGGTTGTATACTACAGCAAAACCATTTAACACATGAAGGTTGTATACTACAGCAAAGCCATTTAACACATGAAGGTTGTATACTACAGCAATCTAACACATGAAGGTTGTATACTACAGCCATTTAACACATGGAGGTTGTATACTACAGCAAAACCATTTAACACATGAAGGTTGTATACTACAGCAAAGCCATCTAACACATGGAGGTTGTATACTACAGCAAAGCCATTTAACACATGAAGGTTGTATACTACAGCAAAACCCATTTAACACATGAAGGTTATATACTACAGCAAAGCCATCTAACACATGAAGGTTGTATACTACAGCAAAGCCATTTAACACATGAAGGTTGTATACTACAGCAAAACCATTTAACACATGAAGGTTGTATACTACAGCAAAGCCATCTAACAAATGGTGGTTGCGTAGGAAAGCAAACCCATTCGCCATGTGTACGTACGTTGATTAAATAACGCAAACCTATTCAACGCATGTACTGAGTGCATGGGAAAGTAAATCTATTCAACACGAGCAAGGTGTATAGGTAATTCAACCTATTCAACACCTGTAGGATGTATAGGTAAGTAAACTTTTTCAACATTGTAGGACGTATAGGTAAGTAAACCTTTTCAACACATTAGGATGCATAGGTAAGTAAAACCTATTCAACACCTGTCGGATTTTACAGGTAAGTAAACCTATTGTAGGTTTTTGTGGGTTGTATAGTAAGTAAAATCTATCCAGCACTTGTAGGTTGTATATGTAAAGTAAACCTACTCAACCCTTGTCGGTTGTAAAGGAAGTGAAGCTATTCAACTCTTGTAGATGTATAGGTCAGTACACCTATTCAAAACATGTAGGTTGCGTATGTAAGTAAAACCCATTCAACTCTTGTTGGATGTATATGTAGGTAAAACCAAACTCAGTCAACACATGTAGGTTGTACAGGATAGCAAAACGCATTCAATATAAGGAGACAGTATAGGAAAGTAAAACCCATCCATTATTTCAACGCTCCACATGAAATCAAAATCTACCTATGCTGTACAGAATGCAAACTTCGTTCAGTACTCACACGCTGTTTAGGAAATTTAAGTCCAGATAAGTCGTATAGGAGAGCAAAACTCAACTAACACTTCCAGGCTGTACAGGAAACTATAACCTATATAAACTGTGTAGTAAATCAAAGCCCATATATGAAATCAAACCCCATAGACCTTTACTGGTTGTACAAGAAAGCAAACCCATCCAGCACACCCAAGCTAACAGAAATCAAAACCCAAATACAGAGAAACAAAACCCATTTTACACGCTTCGAGCGGCAATGAAGAGTTCAACTTGTCTGTACAGGAAGGTGAGATTTATTGGACACGTCTTAGACACATATGGAAAATGAAACTTTCTGAAGAGGTCTAAGCTGTGTAAAAAAGTAAAACTTACTGAACACATCTTAGATGCGCAGGGAATAGAACTTTTTCCACCAGATCTTACATGTAAAACGAACAAAACTTATTGGAAATGCCTTGGCTATACGGAAAAGTTAAACTAAATGAAGACGGCTATATGGATTGAAAATTCTGGAAATATAATCCATTTTACCCTTTTGGGACGTGGAGAATACCATGCGTACTTGACTGAATGATTTGACATGCAACTCCGCGTGAAACATGGTATCGGAAAGTTGCACAGTTATGTGGGAAGAAAGACAGACTCGCAAAGCTTATTCAACACGTCAAGGCTGTGTATAGAAAAGGAAACTGCAATCAACATTATGTAGGCTACACACGCCAAACCCAACCAACCAGCCAACACCCGTTCAACAGGTTCAGGCCGCCTAGGAAAACCACACAAGATCTGTGATTGTGGGCAGGGGTGGGTAACACTAGAATGGTTCAGAGCGACAACGTCTCTTGCGTGAGTGAATGGATAATGCTCTGTTTCACACACACACACACACACACACACACACACTGGAGTAACATGTGTTCTGGCAAAATCTCCCCCCTCCCCCCCCCCAACTAGACGCTTCATCCCCATCGCCCCTTACTCCCCCTACCCGTCCTTTCTCTTGTCTACACTCCCCCCCCCCCCCCCCCCCCCACCACCACCACCACCCCACCTTCCTCCTTCCCTTTCCTCTCCTAAGTTAGATTTACATAATACTCAGCAGTTTTTTTCCCCCTGTGTCTGTTCAGTTCGCCGTTCTTTCGTCACTGTTTCTGACACTGTGATAACGGCTGTGTAGTAGAACAGCATGATGCCTTATGAACGGGGTACACTGCGTTTTCCAGTTCAGTGTTCCCCAAGTCCTTTGCTCTTGGTGGTATACAGGGTCGACGTAAGCTTCATGGATCGTTCCTCTCTTGACAAGCACCGTTTGCCATTGGAAAAGATTCTCGTTTGTACTGACGACATATTCTCTCTCTCTCTCTCTCTCTCTCTCTCTCTCTCTCTCTCTCTCTCTGTCTCTTCTTCTTCTTCTTCTTCTTCTGCCT
>JADBJO010000772.1:285000-297500 GCA_016801955.1 Conus betulinus | reverse complement strand
CGCGCGCACCCGCGTGTGTGTGTGTGTGTGTGTGTGTGTGTGTGTGTGTGTGTGTGTGTGTGTGTGTGTGTGTGCGTGGGCGAATGCGTGCGTGCGTGTGTGTATGTGTGCATACACACATATATATGCACATAAAGCGCGTGCGCGCATACCTGCGTACATGAACACGCACACACGCACACGAAGAGAACGCAAACGTGAACATGCAGACACGCAGGCACACATCCATACACACATGTACACATCAACAGCATGAACGCTCACAGTATGCACATGCCCCATACACACGCACGCATGTGCGCGTCCATTCAGGAATGATCAAAGACAAACGCACAAATACACACACAAACAGAACATGAACAAAAACATGCATCCACGTATGTACTCACGTACATTTACAAAGATACACACATGCACGCACGCACACACACGGGCCCGGGCGCACGCGCGCGCACACACGCACATACAGAGAGAGAGAGAGACAGACAGACAGACAGACAGAGAGATGTCCGGACTGAAAATCATAATAGGTGAAAATACGTAAACGGTAGCTGCTATGAACAAAACCATGGGCAGTGGATCATGCCTCAGTTATACCCAACTCAACGTACACAGACCATGATTTTTTTTTTATTAAAATGGTCCAGATTCTCAGGAAAACAAACAAATAAAAACGGTCATAAATAACTTGAAATGTTAGGGAGGGGTCAGTTGGAGGGTGAGAGATGAACGTCGGGGACTCTGATTCAAGGACTGTTAGAAAATTATCAGCATTTTCTCAATAACCGTTACAGTAAAACACATTGACTAGGAAGGGATATCATTCTTCCGGGGAAAAGCTGATGTTCAAACAAACTGGCCCAAGGCTCCTCTCTACCAACTCACCTTCCATCTTTCGGTTCCTCAGCCGCTCGGGCACGCTGTCCAGGGCACTGTACAGCCATTCGGGCAACTTGCGGGCAAACACCTTGATCTCCGTGCCCAGACTGCAACACAGCAAGAACAGGAAGGGGGGCACTAGGGGGAACGCAGACCTCCAACAAGGTCGTCCGGGATGCTGAATCCAGCTTTGACCCGGGACCAAACCACAAAGCAGCAGGAATTCAACGTTTTTTCGTTTCCGGCCACGTTCTGACTTTCCACCGAATTTCGTCAAAAATCGGTTTGGAAGGTTTTCATGTAATCTTGGTGAATAAATTATCGGTGTGGCCTATTTTTCATATCAGAACTACCAAAAATTTGACGACTCCGCTCTCGGGATTAAATTCCATCTTTCGGACAGCCTTCATTTGAAGCGATTCAACAGCGGTTTTTTGACTCGTTTTCTGTGCGGCCCATGCCGCTCATAACAAGTCTCCGTCCACAACCACATCCAAACTTGTTTTGCCGCAGCCCTGCCTCCGGCAATATCGAAGAAGCAGTCAGTGTCAAAACGTCGCAAGGCCACTCAACAGGGGAGACACTGCACTGCTGGCCAGGTCACTTTGGTGGGTGTTCGGTGGTAACTGTTCTCAGCCATCGTCCGCAGGACTCGGCCCATTAAGCCCCTGCTGACGACAATCATCGGTTAGCCGCGAAGCCAGCTTGCGTGAGGGTCCTTCTTTGGACGGCGTTAATAAGTCCGTCCAGCAACAGCCCCCTTGGACTCACAGATACCGGCCACCCCAACACGAGCTCACCAAGAGCATAGCTATGTATGTGTGTATGTGTATCATGTAGAATAAGAGGGAAATATATCCTGTTTGTATGCAATGGACAATATCTACATTACTTATGTATCAGACATACTTTTAAATAATGTTTTTAACCTGTAAGAAGTCTTACATGTAAATGCGATGTACACAAAAATAAGTCAAAATGCGTATGTGTGTGTGTGTGTGTGTGTGTGTGTGTGTGTGTGTGTGTGTGTGTGTGTGTGTGTAATACACACATACATCATACATCTAAGTAAATTGCGATATTCAAATAATGCATCATACACCTAAATAATCCACGTTGGTGGAGAGCCTTTTTTTTTTTTTTGGGGGGGGGGGGGGGGGGGGGGCAAGTATCAAATAAATAATTTTGAATACTTTGGGACAAACAGCACCTATGCAGTCCAACCAGACTTCCTGACTTTAAGGATGTTCCGTTATCATGGAGGTCAACACTTAAACATTTCATACCGATCCTTCTTCCCCCACCCTCACCCTCCCCTTCCCTCACCCCATCTCCCACCCCATCCCCTTCTTCCCTATCCGTCTCCCGCCCACTCCTCCACCCCCGTTCATTCCCAAATGCAGCAGATAACTCGGCGAAATCTGCGCGAGCAGTCCAAGTATTATCTTCTTTCTAACAGCTGCCGGTTTAACTCTCAGACGTCCAAGTCGCAACGGCACAAAGGTCATGACCTCGCCCTTGACTGATACTCTGACGTCATGTAAGCGACGCAGACCATCTGTTGAATCAGGGGTCCGGGGGACTGTCGTCGCTTCACACACTCTCCGTTCACTTCATGTTTCTGTTTCCAGGAAAGAGGAATGGAGCGACCCGCCAATGGACGCACAAAGGGACAGCGGGTGGAGGCGAAAATGTTAAGACTGTTTGAGACATGCACTGAAGACGAACTGGAGAATAAACACGACCAGAATGCTCGTGTACCTTTTATTGCTTGCTTGTTTGTGTATTGGTTTGTTTACCTGTATGCTTGCGTGCTTGTTTGCTGCACCTTTAACTGTTTGTTGTGTGTTTATTTGTTTGTTTGTTTGACTGCTTGCTTGCTTAGGGTTTTTTTTTTTTTTTGTTGTTTGTTTTTTTTTTTGTCTCATCTCCCCTCTCAAAGGCATGGTTGCCACGCTGCTTATTCCAGACCCTCCAGGCTTAACCACCAGACACATTCTGTCACAGCTCCGGCATCTGCTATTTAGAGTGAACAATTCAGCGAAGGAGACGTTGCACTGCTACTCGATCACTTCGATCTTCTATGGTGCCTGTTCTGATCCAAAGCCTGTAGGACAACCGTCTGTTAAATCCGTTTGTTTGTTTGTTTGTTTTTTCTTTTGTTTGTTTGTCGACAATGATTGCTTAATTGCGGAACCAGCTCAAGTTCTTATACCCCTCCAGGGAATGTCACCAAAGGATTTATAATGATGATGAAACGAACACTCTTCTTCTTCTTCTTCTTCTTCTTGTGCTGCTGCTGCTGCTGCTGCTGCTGTTATTTTTTTTCTCTCGTTTCTTTTCTTCAACCAGTTTTTCCTTACCACTTTCCCTGTTACTTCATCCCCTTTCTTTCCTCTCTTATTTCCTTTGTGGCCTGTTTTCTTTCATTCTCTTTTCTTGCTTCTCTTCATTTTCTCCTCATTGGTCATCGTGGCCCTTCCTCTCCCTGCTACAGCTCTACACTCTCTTCTCACTCTCTGTCTTCTTCTTTGCCTGCTTTCTCTACTTCTCCAGAGAACTAAAGAACCAACAGCAGACTGGTCTCAAGAGGAAACGGGGTTGGTGGTAATGGAAATTAATCAAGTCCATCCTCACACGAAACCCTCTTTCCCACGACAGTGACTTCTGCACTGTTTTTTTTTTTTTTTTTACTCTCCCTCCAAGAATGGAAGGTGGGCAAAGCGGCGGGGGGTGCATGCCTTGGTCGTCAGCCAGGTTGACCAGCGGCCGGCCTTTCTCCTTGATAATAGGACGGACACTGTCCACAGCTCAAAACCCATCTCTGTTTGCCTACCTGTACCCGTCACCTGCTTTACCTGAGGCGCGGGGGCTTTGATGTTCAGATAGATCTGTACACCTGGAGGAGCTGGAGAGAAATGGGTGGTGGTGGTGGTGGTGGTGGCGGCGGTTGTAGCCAACTCTGTCCGGGGGGAGAGTTAGGAAGGGGTGCCAGAATAGGGCGATAGGGGGATGAGAAGGAAATGTATCATTTTCACTTGTCTGTCTTCTCTTCAATTTTTTTTCCTTCAAGAAAACAGAACCATATACTGTCTATACCACTATTTTTTTTTCTTCCTCATCAAGAATCTGTCGACAAAGTGCCATCGTGTGCAGAGAGATTGAATTAGTTACTATGCAGTTGGACAATTTGGCACAACTGGTTCAGCTTCTGAGAGGGACTTTTTCATAGAATATGTTTAATGTCCTGTAGTTGTTTGTGTCTTTCTTTCTTCTGACCCCCTTCCCACCCCTCCCCCCCCCCCCCCAAAAAAAAAAAAATTCTGAAAATAATACATAAGAACTGCTGTGACTGCGTTGTTTCCAAGAAGCAATAATTTCAAATGTTTGTGACGAAGCTAAAGTAAAGTAAAGTCGTGTTGCTTATAGCCCAGCCGACCGCAAAGGGCCATATCAGGGCTGTCACCATGCTGAAGTCAACATTCAAGTCATTCATTCACACAGACCCTTAAAATACGCCTTCTAAAAACACATCCGAAATTTTGTTAAAACTTTTCCCTACTGTAAAATCTCAGATCAAATGAAAAATGTGAACTCTTCAGAAATTCAAAGATCACATCAGGTAGAACATCTCTGAGGAAGGTTTTCATGGAGTCTGCTGTAAAACGCTTATATCTCACATCATTCAAGTCCCAACACTTTCAAAGAAGAGGTAGATGAGAGGAACTCTTTTCGGTTTGGACGGATCTGGAAAAGTTTATGACAAAGCTAATTATTCCTTAAGCAATAAACAGCATATACAAGATCTTGTATTGTATTGTTTAAATACACGATGTTTCACCAGCAGCAAACTGAAATTTGAACAATCCATTTTAATGAAAACAGTCGAGAAGATACAAGGATGTGTCTGGTTTTAGTGCGTGCGTGCGTGCGTGCGTGCGTGTTTATGTATTTAGAAGGGTGAAGAGGAGGGGGGAGGGTGTAAGCAAGGAAATGATTTCTCGCACGTACTTGTCGGGCATGTCTTGTATGCAAGAAGGGAGCAACACATCGGCCAGCACCTGGAAATCAAATCAATTTATCAGTGAAATGTTCATACACACACACACACACACACACACACACACACACACACACACACACACACACACATATATATATATATATATATATAGATATAGAGAGAGAGAGAGAGAGAGAGAGAGAGAGAGAGAGAGAGAGAGTACAAAAATATAAACACAAAGCGACACAGTGTCATACGTGAACATAATTAAATTACTCAACCCACTCCATATCTCATACCTGCACACACATTTTAATCACTGAAGGTACACATGATCAAATCTACTTTGAACATGATCAGATTACGGACACAATATCTTACATTTAGGGGAAAAAACCGAATCACAGAGGGTCACATTATTACACGCACCTTCCATATAACGGAATCACACAATGCAATTTTACATTTGCCTTGTGTAAAACGAATATCCAGAGACATGGAGTCACAAAATCTTGGACATCAGGGTATTACTGAAAGACACAACAACAACATGCCTGGCAGAAAATTGAATCCCACAGAAACACACCACCTCGCAAATCATTCATAACGGAATCGAAGGACACATTACCACATAATCTGATACAATTTTTTTTTTCTTTTTTTTAATCACAAAGCATATACAAAGTTCACCGATAATGAATTACATACATTAAATTAACATACAAATAAACACTTCTAATCATTCTTAAAAACAAAGAGCGTCTTTGTGTTTTCTTTTAAGTACGGGGTAGAAAGTGACCAGGAGGAGGGAGGGGGTGAGGGAGAGAGAAGAGAGCGAGAGAGAGAGAGAGACAGACAGAGAGAGACAGATAGACAGACAGACAGACAGAGACAGAGAGAAGAAGAGACAGGGACAAAGAGTGGGTCGGGATGGGGGGGTGGAGGGGGGAGGGAGATCGAGGCAAACAAACAGGCATCAGAGTCTGCAAGTTAAAAAAAAAAAAAAAAAAAAAAAAAAAAAAAAAAAACAGACAAAAAAAACTTACATAGGACACACCATCATCAACCATGGCGCAGAAGCAAAGCAAAACACAATGCGTACACTTTGGAAAATGTTGCAAATCAACATAATAAAGGGGGAAAAAGTGGATATCGTCCAAGGCCACGAAAGGTTGTTTACATCTCTGTAAACAATGGCATATAAGGATTCCAAGCTTGGTCAGATTTATGAAAATTCATCTGTAAAGTAGCAACATATTTTTCAATCTCCCATCTGTGTTTAAAAAAGCAAGCGAATGCCAAAAAAGAGGGCAGTTCTTTTTTCACCTTGCAATATATATATATATATATAAGATTTTGCTAACATAATCAATAAATCAATGACATCATCAGTTCTGATATTCTTTTCACAACCGAATATTACTAGGTGTTCACTGAAATTAAATCTTCCAGCCAACATACATTTCTGAATAAGAGCTGTTTGAAAATCTATCCAAAAACACTGAGCAAATTGACATCTCCAAAAAAAAGTGTTGGATATTTTCTTTTTCCAGGTTACAGAATGAGCATTTATCTGATTCTTCTAAATTCATTTTTTGAAATATTATGTTTGTTCCCAATATTCGGTAAACAATTCGAACCTGAAGCCACTGAAGTTTTACTTCTTTGATTTTTCGAATTTTTTTTAAAGATGATTTTCCATTCTACATTTCTTATGAGCCTGCTATCCCAATTCTCGCAGCAGTTCGGCTTTTGTTCAGTTTTGACCAAATAACCATACAGCAGTCTGGCCCTCTAGGAACAGACATTACTACATGTAATGTTTTACTGGGTTTCGAGCATATTTTCATTTCCACTACTTGCCCCACCACTCCTGCGAATGTAATTTTTAACTGAGTTTACAATTCCCATATAGGTCACAAAGTTTGTGTGAATGCCATACTTTCTCAGAAACATATTTACTGATAAAAATCTCCCATTTTCATCAAGCAAGTTACTAATCTGAAAAACATCTTTTTCAATCCATGTCCTATAAAAAAAAAAAGTACATTTTTTTGCAATTAGAATGTTGTGATTACAAAAAGTGGTTCTGCAATAATTTCTTCTGGTTTTTCCACTATTATTTTATTTCCTAATTCCTCATATGCTTTAAAGACATCATACCAAAACGTGTTTTTATTTCTATCAAAGTTTACAGTCGCACCTACGTTATTCAAATATGAAATCTTTGAATCTAATAGTTTTACAGTGTGAGTCCACTTATGTTTACTAATTTGTAGTTTCCTAATCCATGTGATTTTTAAGGCATTCATGTATTTCCGTACATCTGGGATCCCTATTCCAATTTGATCAATATTTTTGTATGACACTTTTCTACTTATTTTATCAGTCTTTTTATTCCAAACAAACTGGAATATGCTCTTTGTGTGGCATTCACAATTTCATTTGGGAGGTTTGTTAGCAGTAGCGATAGAAACACTACTTTTGACAGAATCAAAGATTTTAGTACTGCAACACGACCAATGGGTGTCAGCTGCCTTTTTAACCATATGTTATAAAGCACTTGTACTTCTCTAAATTTTCCTCAATCTGATACAAAATTTAATCACAGAATCACATAGAGACTCAATATCTTACCAACCATGTTCAAGATGTATTTACAAAGGAAAACAGTATCACACATACTATGTTCAAGATGATGTTACAGAGGGACAAAATGTTACACATATTTCGTTCAAAATAGAATCACAGAGGGGCAAAATATCACACACACCAAATTTCAAGATGGAATCACATGAGGACCGCAATATCTTACCTGCATTTTCAAGGTGGCAAAAGGGGCAAAATCACACAGAAGGACAAAATATTCTACATACCTTGTACAGTATCATACATAGTTCGTGCAAAATAGGATGACAAAGGGCCACAGTATCTCAGATTGCTCGTGGAAAATGGAATTACACATACCTTGATCAGGATGGGATCGAAAAGGGGCACACCATCACCTATTCCTCGTTCACAAAGTAGTCACAACGGGACACAAAAATCACACCTACCTAGTGCAATATAACGACAAAAAGTGGCAAAATCACACCCACCTTGTGCAGAATGGAATCCCCGAGGGATACATGATCGCACCACCTTGTGCAGAATGGAATCACCGAGGGATACATGATCGCACCACCTTGTGCAGAATGGAATCACTGAGGGAGGAGACATGATCGCACCACCTTGTGCAGAATGGAATCACTGAGGGAGGAGACATGATCGCACCACCTTGTGCAGAATGGAATCACTGAGGGAGGGAGGAGACATGATCGCACCACCTTGTGCAGAATGGAATCACTGAGGGAGACATGATGATCACACCCACCTTGTGCAAGACTGAATCACAAAGGGATACTGATCACACCACCTATATCACACCTACTTTGTACATAATGGAACCTAGAGGGACATATCACACCTACCTTGTACAGAATGGAACCTAGAGGGACATATCACAACTACCTTGTACATAATGGAACCTAGGGTGACATATCACACCTACCTTGTACATAATGGAACCTAGAGGGACATATCACACCTACCTTGTACATAATGGAACCCTAGATGGACATGTCACACCTACCTTGTACATAATGGCACCGAGAGGAATATCAGACACCTACCTTGTACAGAATGGAATCACACAGAGACATAATATCCACACCTACCTACATGTACAAGATGGAATCACACAGAGACATAATACCACACCTACCTTGTACAGATGGAATCACACAGAGACATACACCACCACACCTACCTTGTACAGAATGGAATCACACAGAGACACTATATCACACCTTACTCGTACAAGATAGAATCACACAGGGACATAACACCATACCTACCTTGTACAAGATGGAATCATACAGGGACATAACACCATACCTACCTTTTACAAGATGGAATCGCACAGGGATCTAACACCATACCTACCTTTTTGTACAAGATGGAATCACACAGAGACATATACCATACCTACCTTGTACAAGATGGAATCGCACAGGGATCTAACACCATACCTACCTTGTACAAGATGGAATCGCACAGGGACACAGCACACCTACCTACCTTGTACAAGATGGAATCGCACAGGGACACAATGTCACACAGAATGTCGGCAGACAGGATATCGGTCAGATGGGTCGGCATTCCTTGCCAGAAGTGCAGCAATAAATTCTGGACCTGAGAGACGAATAAAATCTCTAAAATGGATTCCATGTCAACAAAACCATCATAAGACAAATAAACTCTCTAAAACTATTCTACCTTGTACAAACAAAACACAGGGAAGACAAATGAAGTCTCTAAAACTGTTCCACGTCTAACAAAACGCATCATGATGCTAAGAAACTCTCTAAAAAAACTTCCACGTCAAACAAAACAGTCATGAGGCTAATAAAGTCTCTGAAACTATTCCTTGTCAAACAAAACAATCATAAGGCTAATAAAGTCTCTGAAACTATTCCTTGTCAAACAAAACAATCATAAGGCTAATAAAGTCTCTGAAACTATTCCTTGTCAAACAAAACAATCATAAGGCTAATAAAGTCTCTGAAACTATTCCTTGTCAAACAAAACAATCATAAGGCTAATAAAGTCTCTGAAACTATTCCTTGTCAAACAAAACAATCATGCCAAACTCTCCATTCTGAAATTTCCCTTCAAAGTTTTTAGTTTCAAAGTGAGAGGCTACAGGCGGGAATCGGAACAAATTTTTAAAAGACTTATTCGTGAGATCGTCAAATGAAAGGGAAAAACAAATAAATAGTGTTTTGTCTCGTAATTAATTTGTCCCATGTTGTTTGGCGGACTCACTAATAATTCTTCTCAAAATTCGACGTTTTCATTGTTTCGTAATGTAAACTAATGTGTTTCATTTTGTTGTTTTAATATCACCAGCACGCTATCAAGTTATGTACATCGATGCTGTTACTATGCAAGGTCGTGGTGATCGAAATGCAAGAACAAATAAATCAATGAACAAAGGCAAAGATTTCTGACTGCCAGATGCTTATGTTGAGACTTTTTAACATTTGAATCATTTCAATCAAACATCACTAAATTACATCACAATATTGCGTTTGATTTTCAGAGAGAAAGATTTTCTTTCAATCTAGCTAACTAACAAATAGGGCGGTTGCACAGAGTCAGAAACAAGACAGGCCAGACAGTGTTGGATCATTTGTGAGTACAGCTACTTGTATACTGTATTGTATTGTATGCACTGAAGTGTACCATGTTGTATGGTATTGTGCTCTTCTGTTCTGTATTGTATGCACTGTAGTCTGCCATGTTGTACTGTGTTGTATTGTGCTATTCTGTTCTGTATTGTACTGCAGGGTGTTGTATTAAACTGTATTGTGTTGTATCGTATAATATTGCGTTGCGTTGTTTGGTGTTGTATATTATTGTACCGTGCTGTGTTGTGCTAGACTATATTGCATGCACTGTTCTGTATGATACTATGTTTTACTGTACTGTCTTATACTGTATTGTACTGTACTTTACTGTATATTAGTGTATTGTATTGTAATGTATTGTTCTGTACTTATTACATTGTACTGTCCTGTATTGTACTGAAGTGGATTGTACTATCCTGTATCGTGTTGTACCTTTTGGATTGTATTGCATTGTATTGTACTGTACTGTATTGCATTGTGTTGTATTTATTACATTGTACTGTAATGTATTGCGTTGTACTGTATTTATTGTATGTGCTGTACTGTACTGTACTGTATAGCATTATGTATTGTATGTATTGTATTGTATGTATTGTATTGTATCGTGTGTCGTATTGTATCAATCGTTTCGTTTCGTTTCGTACTGTACCGTTTCGTATTGTACTGCATAGTATCGTACTATGTCTTGATCATTTTTATCCACCAACATGAAACAAAATCATAAAGAACATCGCATATATATTGCCTGTACTGGTAGAAAATTTGGATAAAGAATCAGTTCACGTAATTAGCCTTCAACAGTTAGTCAACAAGAATTCGTGTCGTTTTGCGAGACACCTGGCGCACTGAACCACGCACTGAAACAATCTCAGTCCAGGAAAATTAAAATAAAAAAAAAACAAAACCGCATGCCGATTCTGATTCATTTATCCGCTGTTCAACATCTATACTACGGTTGTGTTTTAACGGTAAAACGTCTGTGATAAATAGTTCAAAATGGCGCTCGCTTTCCCTTATAGAGGTAAGTTTTCTTTTTTTTCTCTCTCTCTTTTTTTTTTTTTTTGTTGTTGTTGTTGGTTGATTGGTTGTTAGTAGTGGTGGTGGTGGTATTTGTTTTCTTAAGTTTACCAGAAATTTTGTACACGGCAAAAAAAAGTCTTACCTCGTCAAAGTTGGCGCCAATGATGGTGTCGAGAATTCTTTGACAGTGAGTACGGTACATCATCAAAAACGTCTGCATCTGAAACAACGCAAAATAAAAAAAAAGATCTGATAAAACGTAACAAAACATGACTGAACTTTAGAAGAAAATGAAACAGAATGCTCAGAAGAACAGCAAATGCAATCAAACAAATGAAGGAAGATGAAAATAAGGATACCAAGTCATGGACTCTGACCATAAGTCTACAACACACAGTCCGCGCCCACGAGAGGCGAGAGGAGATCCATCAGCAAGACCATGCGGGATTGGATCAAGACGGCTGGGGTAAGACAACATGGCGGGAGTAACACCTGAAGAAAAGAAAAAGAAACACCCGAAAGTGCTGGGAAGAACCCAGAGAAGCACTGTCTTCACCTGCGTTTAGAGCAGTCCTGTACCACCCTTGGAGGCCTGCGCTGTGTTGACGATTGGATCAAGACAGCTGGGATAAGACAATATGGCGGGAGTAACACCTGGCCTCCATCACATCCAACAACAGGTCAGATGGATTGGTCTGTTTGTTTGGTAGTTTTTTTCAAAATGAAATATATGCATGTATGTGTGTGTGTGAGTGTGTGTCTGTGTGTGTGTGAGTGTGTGTGTGTGTGTGTGTATGTGTGTGTGTGTGTGTGTATATATATATATATATATATATGTGTGTGTGTGTGTGTGTGTGTGTGTTTTTATGTAGAGAAACAGATAGACAGACAGGCAGACAGACAGAAAGACAGACAGACACAGACAGACAGGACAGACAGACAGACAGACAGACAGACAGAGAGAGAGAGAGAGAGAGTTGAAAATAATGCTCTCTTGTTGTCCTGAGCTCCGCATCTTGTAGAATAAACTGAAGTAAAAACCGGAATAAAAAAAATAAAAAAAAATATTTTGTATATGTACTGTGTGTGTGTGTGTGTGTGTGTGTGTGTGCGTGCGTGCGTGTGAGTGCGTGTGTGTGAAAATAAGTAGATACATGAAAATAACTTACATAAAGTATGAATATGAAAGAATGGGAGAGCCTTTTTTTTCCAACAGCGTGCGCGGACACACACACACGCACACACACACACACACACTCTCTCTCTCTCTCTCTCTCTCTCTCTCTCACACACACACTCCACACACACACACACACACACACACACATATATATATATATATATATACACGCACGCACGCGCGCTGC
>JADBJO010000772.1:260000-272500 GCA_016801955.1 Conus betulinus | reverse complement strand
CTACTATTGCTGCTGCTTTTGCTTTTGCTTGCTGCTGCTGCTTCTGCAACTATTGCTGCTGCTTTAGCTGCTGCTGCTGCTGCTGCTACTGCAACTATTGCTGCTGCTTTTGCTGCTGCTGCTGCTGCTACTGCAACTATTTGCTGCTGCTTTTGCTGCTGCTACTTCTACTACTATTGCTGCTGCTTTTGCTGCTGCTGCTGCCACTGCAACTATTGCTGCTGCTTTTGCTGCTGCTACTACTGTTAGTACTATTATTGTTGCTGCTTTTGTTGCTGCTACTTCTACTACTATTGCTGCTACTTTTGCTGCTGCTACTTCTGTTAGTGCTACTATTGTTGCTACTTTTGCTGCTGCTACTACTGTTAGTACTACTGTTGCTGCTGCTGCTATGTTGCTAGTACTGCTACCATCGCTGCTGCTGTGTTGTTGTTACTAGTATTGTTGCTGTTTACTACCCATTGTTGCTGTGTTGCTGCTACTACTACTACTACTACTACTACTACTACTACTACTCTTACTACCACCATCATTGCCGCTGCTTCTGCCGATGCTGCTACTAATGCTGCTGCTGCTGCTGTTGCTGCCACTATTACTGCTGCTGCTGCTTCCGCTACTACCATTGCAGCTGCTGCTGCTGCTGCTGCTACAACTAGTACTACTGCTATGGCTGCTGCTGCTAGCGCTATCTCTAAGCTGTCATTGTTGATGCTTCCACTACTACGACGACTGCTACCATAGCAACAACGACTACCACTACTACTACGACGACTACTAATACTACTACGACTACGACGACGACGACGACTACTACTATTACAAACACTACACTACGCTGCACTACACTGCGCTACACTACGCTACCTGACACTACACTTACTTGGACTGTCCACGCGTCCCCAGCCGCCTTGGTCAGTTTGGGAAACTTTTGTCGAATGATCTGAAACCAGAGAAACACACTGAACCTCTTGATGAATGATCTGAAACCAGAGAAAAACACACTGAACTCTGCTGAATGATCTGTAACCATGGCAAGCACACTGAACTTCAGCTGAATGATCTGAAACCAGAGAAACACACTGAACTTCTGTTGAATGATCTGTAAACAGAGAAAAACACACTGAACTTCTGCTGAATGATCTGTAACATGGCAAACACACTGAACTTCTGCTGAAATGATCTGCAACATGGTAAACACACTGAACTTCTGTTGAATGACCTGTAACAAGGCAAACACACTGAACTTCGATCAAATGATCTGTAAAAAGGCAAACACACTGAACTGCTGGTGAATTACCTGTAACACGATAACCACACTGAAACTTCCGACAAATGATCTGTAAAAGGGAAGAACTCAAACGTTTGATCTGCAGCAAAGCAAGCAAACAGAAAGTTTGCTATGAATGGTCGGCTACAGGCAGATTAATTTTTTTTTTCAAATGATCAGTAAACGTAAATCACATTGACTTTCTGTCGAATGGTCTGTAAAAAGTGAATACACAGAACTTCTTTCGAATTGTCTGTAACATATAACTACATTAGACTTCTGTCAAATGATCTGTAAAATGCAAACATTCTGAACCTCTCTCCAATAATATGTAATAAGACACTGAACTTTTGTCAAATGAAGTAGACATACACAGTAAAGTTTTGTGGAATGATCTGCTTCGAGGCAAACACAGTAAAGTTGTCACATGATCTGGAATGAACGCTCTGCCTTCGAGAAAAGACAAAACACATGATCTGAACTAACGCTTGTCACATGATCTGTAAATCTGGCTAACGCTCTTACCTTCGATGAAAAGATACAAACACATGATCTGGGCTAACGCTCTTACTTCGATGAAACGATTTGCGAAATATTCCGTCGAATATTCTGTAAAACTTAAACACTATCAATCGCACGCACTGCAGCAGACAGACACTGGAATTTTTGTCGAATAACGGGTAAAAGGCAAACCCACCAAACTTCTGTCGAATAATCTTCAGAGGTCAGACACAAAACATCTTTCAAATGATCTAAAATCTACAAAGTCAAACACGTTGACCTTATGTCAAATGATCTGACAAACAAACTGTTTCTGGTAAAGTTCTAAAAGATAGTCTATGGTGATAGGACAAAAGGTACACTGACAATAAAACATGCGAATCGATGGAATCATCCTTCGGTGAAATTCTCTCTCTCTCTCTTCTCTCTCTCTCTCTCTGTCTCTCTCTCTCTCTCTCTCTCTCTCTCTCTCTCTCTCTCTCTCTCCTCCATGAGAGTCTCTGTTGTGACAACAGCATAACACATTACAATATAATAGAAACGTAATACAGTACAGTGCAGTACAACACAACGTAGCACAATATAGCAGAACACGATGCAACACGATACAAAAACAACACAATGCCATACGAAATAACAACACAGTGCAGTATAGAATACAAGACAATCTAGCACAACACGACACAATACCACACAACAGTGCAATGCAGCACAACAGAATACGGTGCAGTGCAATGCACTTCAACACATTACAAAAACAACACAAAACAATATGAACAACACAACAAGAACTGCGACAGAAAACTAAACAATGAAGACCGCCTACAGAGGTCCCCCCCCCCCCCCCCCCCCTGTACTCACCTTCCCAAAAGTGGCGGCACCTGCAGCTGTGAACTCCTGCTTCTTGCAGAAGTCCAGGTAGTGAGCATAGAGCACACACCGAGGCAGGCACACCCCCTCGCTCTCTCGTAGTTGGCCGTTAGCCTGCACGGGGACGCGCGCACACACACACACACACACACACACACACACACATACACACACACACACGTCAGGCATACACAGGTCATCAGCTTAGAGGATGCTGGGGGGGGGGGGGGGGGGGTCCCTTCCCATGGGATACATGCAATGAACACGTGGCATGTGACTAGGAGAGCGATGTTAGAGACGTCAAAGAGGCACACTATACTAGAAAAGAAACCCAGACAAACGTCATCACTGATCATATGCTACACAAATCCCAATAAGCATCGCGTATCTAGAAGATAGAAAAACAAAATGATAGTTGACGATGATTTCGTAGTGATATTACCCTGTGAAGAAGGCATGTGACGTACAACAAAACACACACACACAAACACAAAAAAAAGAAAAGTACTCCATAGCCTATGTGTGAGGGAAAGCATCGTTAAAGATGTTCTTCTGAAAAAGAATTATCAGAAACCAGCTTACCTTATTAAGTAAAGAAATGCACACACACACACATATGTATATATATATATATATGTATATATATTTTTTTTTCAATTATAAACAAAGCTTGCTCTTTTGTCTTAGATTGAAGAAATAGGGGGAGATAAAGCATTCATAGCTGCAGTGGAAGATATAATTGCCTAACTAACAGTACGTGCTTTGGTGGGTGAATGGGGAATAATAAATGCTTCTCAACATGAACCTTCAACAAGTTTATAGTCTCCAAGGGGCAGAGACAATCTCCAATGGGGTGAAAAAACTCACTAACTTGTAACTCCTGGTCAGATACCGGTATTTCGAAACCTGATTGTTTCTCCTCAGTGACCGCGGAAAATGATAACTTAATTCCTCTGCCTTTTCGATTTTAAGAAGAATGCTATCCCAGAAAAAGGCTGGTGTGCAATGCCGTAGTATGTTTGTTGAGTTTTCAAAAAAAAAAAAAAAAAAAAAAAAAAAAAAAAAAAAAAAAACCCAAGGTGCCAGCTAAGAAGCAAAAGAAAATCATGAAAGATCAAAACAAGCTACATTTTCTTACGAAAAGTAGAAAAAAAAAAAAAAAAAACCATAACTCTTGAGACACAAGTGCTGAGGGCCAGTTCTTGGAATGAATCCACAAGGACTGAATTACATTAAACAAATAAATTCCAAGGATAAGTACCGAGCACCATTCCAGCAACTTACAGAGCAGCTAGGTGTATGACTGCAAGAAATATTCAATTATAAACAAAGCTTGCTCTTATGTCTTACATCAATCGGGGACTTGGGTGTTGGAATGGACCGGTCTGACATGCTACAGAGGAAATCTGATCTTCTGTGAGATTAAGGCCTTCAACTAATACAATAGGGTCAAATTGTTTAAAATCATCTTCTGTTGGCAACCACTTGCTGTCGTGTTTATTTCGTTTCTTAGATTTTTCCCCTCTTCTAATTTTTCTATGATTGGGCATCTTTGTAGGTTTCTTGTTTTGATGCTAAGCTGTGTAAAGCGCATTAGGCTGTGTGAAGCTGTTTGAATCAATATTTTATTGAGCTGTGCCAAACTGTCTTGAAGTTGCATGATGCTGTGGCAAGCTGTATTGAATCGCACCAAGCAATGTTAGGCTGTGATGGATTCTGTGATGCTGTTGGATGAGCTGTACTGAGTAATACAAATTCATAACAAGCTGAACGAAGCTGCGTTGAGTTGTGCGACGCTGTATCGAGTTGTAATGAACTACAACTAGCTGTGGCGAGTTGCGTTGGACTGCATCTAACTGCGTAGAGCGACGTGAGGTGAAGGAGCTGTGTGCTGGACAACACTGAACTGTTTCAAGTTGAGAAGGTCGTTGTTTAACTGTTTCGAAAAGTGCTATGACATCAAACTGCACGGAGTTGTGAAGGATTGCATCTGGTTGTGCCGGGCTGCGTCACAGTGAACGAAGTTGTGTGGTGCAATAACGATCTACGTGAAGCTGTGTTGGATGATGTTAAACTGTTCCGAGCTGAACTTTATACTCAAATTGTATGTTAAACTGGACAGAGTCTGCTGCTGTGCTGTGGACTAACTGAAGTTATTGTCGTGCTGTGCTGTGGGGGTATATACAGAGCTGCTGCCGTGCTGTGTGGATTGTGCGCATTTGCTGCCCGTGCTGTGGATTAAACGCAGTTGCTGCCATGCTGTTGAATTATACGGAGCTGCTGCTGTGGATTATAGTACTTCAGAGATGCACGGTGGACTAATTGGAGTATATACTCACTGCTACGCTGTTGCAGGAGTTTTCGTCCATTCTCCAAGAAACCAAACTCGAGGACATTGAAGCATTATGACGACAAATGTATGTTGGGACATGCATGCAGGTGGATATTGATGAATTTTGTTGGAAACTATTATGGAGTGAAAAGTTCCAGATTGTTTGTACCTAGTTTGCGGGACGAGATCCCAGAGATCCAATAATGATTGTTTTCATTTGTTCATTGAAGTGTTTTGCATTCCATCCTGGGATAGTTGCTCCGTCTGTTGTGAATTTTGTTTGTCAACCCCATAATCTGGTTGAACAGAAACACACAAGAGACAGAAAAGCGGTCGAAACGAGAGACAGACATGATAATATCGATGATGATGATGATGATGATGATGATGATGATGATGATGATGATGATGATGATGATGGTGATGATGATGATGATGACGATGTTGATGATGACAACGACGACGACGACGACAACGAAGACGACAACGATGATGATGATAATGATGATGATCATCATCATCTAGTCATTATCATCATCATTATCATCATCTCATCATCATCATGACAATGCTTTTTTTTATATTTCAAGGGTAAGAGACAAAGCAGATTCATGTTCTGTTTTTTTTTTTCATTCAGCCGTTTCCCTGCGCACAAGCTGTAAAATAGTCTGAGAGAGAGAGGGAGGGAGAGAGAGAGAGAGAGAGAGAGAGAGAGAGAGAGAGAGAGAGAGAGAGAAAGAGAGATGTGTGGGTGGTGGGGGGGGGGGGGGGGGGGGGGGGGCAAACAGCCAGAGACAAAGAGATAGCGAGTGAGAGGTGGATGGGGTGGATGTGAAGGAGAGGGGGAGGCAGGCAGACAGAGACAGTCAGACAGACAGAGAGACAGACAGAGAGAAGAGAGGATGAGAAAGTCGTGTGGGCAAGTGAGGAATGGAGAAGGGGACAGAGAGAAACAAGAGATCCGAAAAAAAAAAATCTCATCCAACTGTATACCATGCGGAGCAGCGACTCTGAATCGATTCACAGACAAGACTATATCAGCCGCTCTACAAAAAAAGAAAACGAAGAACAAAAAAAAAAAACTATGACAGATGGAGGCCAGAGCTCTCTCTCTCTCTCTCTCTCTCTCTCTCTCTCTCTCTCTCTCTCTCTCTCTCTCTCTCTCTCTCATGAGCACCTTTGTCCACCACGAGCACAGCGCCATGCCATCTCCTCGTCACCCCACCCCCACTCCTACCCCCCAACCCACACTCAGGACCGCTGACAAGGAAACATGGACAAACACTAGTGTGTGGGGGTCCAGCCCATGGAAGATAAGGCCCGCAACTCTCCTGCTGCCCAAATGACGGCTGAAGAGGGCGCTGCAATCTGTCGACCGCCATCCGCGGGTGACAAGAACGGCAACTCGTTTCCGGCCTGAAGGCGAGGAAGAAATGGATTTCGGGTATCTGTACGGAAGCTGAAGGGTTACGGTTTCAGAGGACGAGGAACGGGGTAGATGGGAGGTCCTGGATGAAGGGGAGGGAGAGAGAGATGGAGGAGGAGATGGGAGTGGGATGGTGAGGGTAGGGAAGGGGATAGAGGGGAGAAGGAGCGGAGTGGAAGGGGGGGGGGGGGGGGAAGAGGCTGGAAGAGAGATGCCAGGTCGTTGATACTCGGCTTTTGTCCTTTCGAAGGGATGTGTGTGTGTGTGTGTGTGTGTGTGTGTGTGTGTGTGTGTGTGTGTGTGTGTGTGTGTGTGTGTGTGTGTGCGTGTGTGTGTGTGTGTGTGTGTGTGTGTGTGTGTGTGTGTGTGTGTGTGTGTGTGTGTTTCTAAGCCTAAGATCATGCAAAATTTAGGGAGAAGTGAGGGGACAGTAACGAGGGGTTGTGGAGGGATCAGGGGGATGTCACACACACAATCATTTACCGACAAAGAAAAAACCACGCCACGCCAGGATGGTTACCAACAGCCACCTGAAGAGCATTTTTATGCTTATTTTTATGTCTTTGATTTTATGCTGTATACAAGAGACAGATTTGAATCACACGTCTGGGGGCGGAAATGGCTCAGTTGGCAGAGCGCCGGATTCGTAATCCAAGGGTTGCGGGTTCGAATCTCCGCCGGGCCGTTTCGGTAGAGGGGGATTTTTCCCTCGGAGTTAACATTAGTTCTGACTCCATTTCCCATACAGTCCTTCGAAAGAGACTATAATCCGAGGTTCCGTGTGTGGACGCACGCATAACATCTTGCACACACGTAAAAATCCCATCATCAACTTTTGGAAGAGAAGGTCAGTTTGGCCGTTGGTACGGATGACACGTTACACATAGCATGCACCTTCCCCGAAGATGAAGTATGGCTGCCTTAATGGCGGGATTAAAAAAAAAACGTCATACACACAAAACTCCACATGCCCTTTGTTGGGTAGATGGGGATAAATACTTGCCTGTCCATGTAAGGAGTGTTCGCAGGAGTATCAGCCTGCGTGCACAGAAGAAGAAAGAAGAATAATCACGCGTCTGTTTTGAACTAATGAGGTCAGAGGGTCCACCATTGCCACTGCTGCATGTGGGGAGTAAACTCGACAAGAAAATCTGATCGAAAACGAACTGAGTTTAGTCAAAGTTCGACTTGCCCGAGACACGCCACACGAACGAGGAAAGAAAGAACGAAGGAACGAATTACATTTTATTGTAAGAGGGTAACGGATTAAGCATAAATACGGTTTTCAACATCCAGCCCTCTGGGAAAGAACAAAAGTATACAGGTAGTAAGAAAAGAAATCAAGCAATATATATATATATCTATATATATATATATATATATATATATATATATATATATATATATATATATATATATGGGGGGGAAATGCAACAGTCAATGCATGAATACATTTCAAAAGAAAAAAAGAAAAAGAATCCACTTAACTAAAAATGAACGAGGCGTGAGGGCAGAGAGAGAGAGAGAAAGAGAGGAGAGAGAGAGAGAGAGAGAGAGAGAGAGAGAGAGAGAGAGAGAGAGAGAGAGACAGACAGACAGACAGACAGACAGACAGACAGACAGACAGAAAGAGAAAGACTAGAGACAGAGACAGATTTAAAGAGAGTGATGATAGACCGATCGACCGACCGACAGGTAGTAAGACTAGAATAAAGGAGGAGAAAGACTATGAAGCAAAAAGGATAAACACGCACGCCGGCCTGAGAATACAGAATACAATGATATAACTAAAAAATGAATAAATAATGATACAGAGTGATGAATGAAGTCTGGTATAAAAAGAACATACAAGATCGATTGCAGACAGTGTTAATTAACAATGACTGCGCCATCCGTCAACCGTGACTATTCTGTTATTCCAGGCTCCGGAATAGCTCAGTTGGTAGAGCGTCGAACTCGTGTTCGTGATGATTCTGCGGTTGCGGGTTCGAGTCTCTTGTTTCAATTTCTGTCTGCATTCACTTCTCTTTGAAACTCTTCTGGAACGCTTACCTCCCTGTTATATCGCCTTTGGTGGAGGGGTACGCAAAATTTGAATATACATTGACTTAACCTGACTTTAAACAAGCCGCGTGTCCGTCCAGCGACAAACGCTACAACCAACCATATTCATCACTGAGCAGTCGGTGCGAAACACAACTGCTTTATTGGTTCAACACCACGGTCTCTCCTGGATTAGAATTACATCCCCTTCTTGTCGGGGGCAGCTCTAAACATCCTGTGTTTCGCAGGTATTCTGATAGTCTTTATTATCTGTCAAACAGCGAAGAACGAACTAAGTGATCGTACCACTAAGTATGAACAAAGCGAACTGTAGGTAACCAGGAACCCAGACAGGACAAAGGAAGAAAAAGAACCAAAGTGACTGACTTTTTCTTTCTCTCTCTCTCTCTCTCTCTCCTCTCTCTCTCTCTCTCTCTCTCAATGTGTGTGTGTCTCTCCCTGTGTGTGTGTGTGTGTGTGTGTGTGTGTGTGTGTGTGTGTGTGTGTGTGTGTGTGTGTGTGTAGAAGCCGGATAATTCGACGTGCCTGGTGTTGTTGTTGTTGTTTTCTCCGTCTGGAATCATCCGGCTGTCGAGTTACCCAGCATGCCTAATAAATCGACATTTTGTGAATTTATGTTGATTTAGCTGGTGCTCTCTCTCTCTCTCTCTCTCCTCTCTCTCTCTCTCTCTCTCTCTCTCTCTCTTCTCTGTATGTGCGTTTGTGTGCTTGATTGAATTAGTCCTTTGCGCACTTAAATTTTAATATCATTGTTTATAAGACGTCACAGTTAATGGTTTTGCATGATTGTGGCCCGGGCGTTCGGAACGTTAGGGTGACATAGCAGTAAATACGCCTCCTTATGAAGGGGAGGTAATGGCGCGAGAAGCGAAGAAAGGGAAGCAATCAAGAATAGAAGAAAGGACATAAAAAAGAAAGAAAAGCAGAAATACGGGAAAAGGAGACAAAAAGACGAGAAGAAAAATTAAGGGAAAAAAAAAGGGGTCGAAGGAGGGGTCGAGTAAGTGGGGGGGGGGGGGGGGGGGGGGGGGGGGGGGGGGGGGGGGGGGGGGGGGGCAAAAAGAAAGAGAAAAGGGGTGAGACAAACTTTGAAATGAAGAACAAGACGATGTTTTATATGCATAGGCGAGTTCCATTGTCATTTTTGTGTGACCTAGATCCACAGACGTTAATAGTTCGACAAACTTGCACAGTGGCCCTTTTCGCTATGGCAAAGCAGATGGTGTGCTTTGCTGTTCTGTTCTGAGTCTATACAGATTGTGTTCACTTATCCGAATAAGAACAGAGAGGAATTACTTCGACTTATGTGGATGTCTGTTACCAGACGTATGTAAGAGGGGGAACGAAACACATTCTGACAGGTGTTCATCGTGTCTGGAATAGCGTGGGGCACGAGAAAAGAAAGTCTTCCCCTGTAATACATGATTGGTCTGTGTCTTCCCCGTTCCATGTAAAGAAAGAATAAATTAATGAATGAAAGAGAGACTGAGTGAAAGAAAAAAATGAAAGAAAGGATAGACAGGAAAAAGGGGAAGACAGCGACAGACAGAAAGACAACAAACAAACAACAGTTCAATTACGAAAGAAAGGAAAACAAAGGAAAAATTTAACTTAACGAAGGACAGAAAGACAAACAAAAAATTAAACGACACAAATGATAAGCAGTTTTAGGTACTGGTGTATTTTCGTTGAGTTCCACGTTGCAATTTTCTTACCAAGATCGTCACAGCTACCTAGTCGGCGATGTTCAGCAGACTAGAATTCAACTTATAAGAAATATTGCTAAGCCGCCGAACGAACGAAAGAAACAAACAAAAATTACTAGACAGAATTAGGTCCGTTTGGATGTCAGCACATCCGGATGTGAATGGGGGAAAATGTCGTCGACTGACACACAATGTTGATTACCCAAGGTCAACTTATCCGGCAAAAATTTAGTTAACACGAAGAAGAACTTTGGCTGGGAAACGAAAAAATAAAAAAAAAAAAATAAAAAAACAGAAAACGTCGATTTAACCGAGTGTTGATTTATCCCAGTGTAGACTTACCAAATCCCGACTCGGTAAAGTGTTTATGTCTGACAATGTGTACGTCCCAAGACTCTCTAAGAACATGTTTTCGAGTATGTAGTACATAACATGGAATGTACTGGGGAGCTTCTTCACGTTTTATGATACGAGTGAGTGTAAAAGGAGTGGCCAGTATGCAATCCGTCTGCGAGTTTCACATTCTTGCCAGAAGGTTTTTGACATAAGGCATACACGCACACACACGCGCGCGCGCACGCCCCCCCCCCCCCCCCTCTCTCTCTCTCTCTCTCTCTCTCTCTCTCTCTCTCTCTCTCTCTCTCTCTCTCTCACGTACGCACGCACGCTCGCACACACCCACACACACAACTTACACACACCAAAATCCCTGCCTAATCCAGTATGGCTTTACAGCATAGGGGAGATGGGAGGAGGGAGGGGGGGGGGGGGGTAAGGAGCAATGCAACTAACGAATGTGGGAGAGTGTGGAAGGTGACGAGGAGGGGGAGGGTCAACGATCAACACTCCAAGGGTGTGACAAACCAGGCGATCACCCTGTAGACATCATTCCCAGCAATGATCTGGTCTTCTGGGCAACACAGCAACGGACAAGTCATGCCATTCATGGACGCCGCCGACACGATTTTTTTTTTTCTTTTTTTTGGAGGGGTGGGGGGGGGGGGGTATATTTTGGGTGAGGGAGAGTACTCCTGCTAGAGGACGTTACTGATCTGGCTGAATGAGGGGAAAATATATAGCAACGATTGAACATTTGCTTCTTTCCTGCTTTCCATCTCTTTCAGAGGACAGTTCTTTTATATCTAACGAAGATGATGGAGTGGGTTTTAAATAAAAACGAGCTGAATTAAAAACCTACGTTGTTTAAACTTCAGTCTTTTTCTTCCGATTCTTTTTTTTATTTATGAATGTTAATGTATATGATTCGCCAAATCCTTTAAAGTTCCATGCGGTAGAAAGGGTTTGTGGGGTAAGCTTGTTCCGGTAGAAGAAAAGAAAAAAGAAGAGAGAAAGAAAAAATCAGGATACGATAACGCTTGTCTTTCCCATAGCAAACACCTTTCTCAGTGTATATGTTAAACAAATAGATCTAGCAAGTCCGATATTCGATTTGAAGCGCATTCCAGAATAACGATCGGGATATTGAACGTTTACATTCCTAGCGTACCGTTTAACACTCATATTTTGTGATTTGCTTTCTCTGAATGAATTGGTAAACTGACTGACGGAGCAAAAAGTTGCTTTCGGAGTGTCCACCACCGGCATCTGTCCCATGAAAATGGCGGCGTCACTCTCACTGAACATGAGATCTGACCCAGATTGTCTCCCTTGCAGATTTCCAAACATCGTCTATTGACCTGTTTGTTTGTTCTCGGAGACGTTATAAATGACTCTTAAATCAAGGGACCAATCAGAGTGAGGGACAACAAGAACCTAGGCAGAGACTATAGTTGCGGTTCCGTCATTTTGCTCTGAAGTTGTATTTCGGGATGTTCGCCGAACCTTGACCCCAACATAACGTAATTAACTCTGTCCTTAACCTGAGCCAAACCTAAATCCAACCTAAACTATCAACTGAAAATAAGGATGTATGCGCGTGTGTGTGCGTACGTGTGTGGATGGTGCGTGTGTGTGTGTATTCTATGTGTGTGTATGTGTGTTTGTGCGCGCGTGCGTAAATGCGTGTGTATGTGTGTGCGTGTGCGTACGTGTGTGCGCGCGCATGCGCGCGCGTACGCGTGCGCGCGCGCGTGTGTGTGTGTGTGTGTGTGTGTGTGTGTGTGTGTGTGCGTGTGCTTGAGTACATGTGTAAATGTGTGTGTGTGTGTGTGTGTGTGTGTGTGTGTGTGTGTGTGTGTGTGTGTGTGTGTGTGTGTGCGCGTGCGTGCGTATGTATGTGTTTGTGAGAAACATTTGCTGCTTCAGATAAATTGAACATACAGAAAATTTTTGGACAGAAAATGAATGATTTCTTCAAACAAATCATGTAAAACT
>JADBJO010000772.1:250000-252500 GCA_016801955.1 Conus betulinus | reverse complement strand
TACCCCTCTGCTAACGGGACACACCTGTTCTAAATTGAGAAATTTAACCTTCATGAAGTTCACTTTTGTTCCTCCTCAACCACATCTAGCTGCAACTCTATTCGGCTGCCTCTGCCATTGCCTTCAGAATTCTGGCCCTCTTCCTACCTGAAATCCGGAGCTGTTTCGTGATGTCATACGGTAATGAACCCACAAAAATCCCTTGATTCAAGCCGGATTCCCTCAAGCTGCTCGCTAAAGTGGCATGCTTCTCAGTCTTGTGGTGGTGCGCTTGATCCATTCTGCTTCCGTATGGCAATCGCAATCGCAAAGAAATCTACAATATTCGGCAAGCCATGTAGCCTCACGCATATATCAACAAGTCTACTTCATAATCTCCCACAAAGGACCAATGACCCACCATCGAAGAAGTGCGCGAAGGAATGGAGGCAGGCACTGGCCCCTTTCATGACCTGCTGCTGACAACAGTCTAGAAACGAAAACTGAAAGTGTGGTCACATCTCTCCATCATCCCGGTCTTGTACATATATTAAAAAAATCTTTAAAAGCACTTTATAGCAGGAAACAGAAGACTGGGAGAGACAGAGACAGAGAGAGAGAGAGAGAGAGAGAGAGAGAGAGAGAGAGAGAGATAGGGTGAAGGGATACGGATACGGCTAATTTATTCAATAAGGCCATGGCTCCTTTTAAAGGGGTGCATAAATAACATAGCATACAGGTACAGGAAATGTTCACTATAAAAAAAAAAAAAAATGCTAAATGGCAGAGAAAACATGAGAAAATTGATAACAGAACTATGAGCAATAATCAGATCGAATCCTAAATGTTTTTATAAGTAAACAGCAAACTGACAATATCTTCACGCTACGAGGCATAAGCAATACAAGTCTAAACGATGAGGGATGGTTCAGATGCTTCGCAGGGATTAGCTGGTCTCTAAGGTCTTTCTAAATGGGACAACAAAAAACAAAATGAATCTCATCTTCTCGTGCACCTTTACATAATGGACAAAACAAGATTTCCTTCGTTGTGCTTTTTGAACGATAGTGATGAAGAGACAAATCCGATATCCCAAATCGAGATCTGGTCATGATACACTTTAAATGTCTGTCCATTTCCACTGATGTACAAGCTGGGACACTGTGAAGCAAATTAAATTGCCTGTACAAATCAAAGCTGGTACTATCCTAAATGTGAGCTTTCCATAGTTGCCACCTGGAATCTATCAATCTTGTACGCAGCAGAGGGGGGTAGGGGGAGAGAGAGGGAGAGAGAGAGAGGAGAGAGAGAACGAGAGAGAGAGAGAGAGAGAGAGAGAGAGAGAGAGAAACGCTGTAAGGGTGAAAAAGAAAAAGGATACGGGGAGGGAAAAAAACAGAGAAAAAAAAGAGAAAATGTGGTGTGGTGCAGGGAAAATAAAACGAAAAAAAAAAAAAAAAAACGAACGAACAAAATGGGACGGGCACCAGAATGGGACGGGCACCAGCATTTGAAATCAGGAGGAATTAAGCGGCAACGCAAAATGCAGAGGGCGTGGGCGGGGGGGGGGGGGGGGGGGGGATATAAGCGCTCGCCTGAAACGGACAGTTAATGGACTATAAACACAGTGAATGATATGGTGGTATTGCTTATATTATCTGAGATACAACACATTCTGAATGAGACCACGCCGGGAGAATGATTACTGTAACGAGAAACCCTGGACGTAAGTCAGCTACGTGTCCCAGTGAGAAACGTTTTTGTTGTTGTTGTTGTTGTTTTGTTTGTTGTTGTTTTTTATGATGGTGTATATTCGTTGGGAAATGTAAGCATCGTGAACAGAAAACGATGTTTTGCCTTTTCCCCATTATCCCTATTCCCTGTTCGCAAATACTCTGATTTTGATATTTTGCGACTGTCAGATTGCCTAATTTTGACATGACTTCACCTTCATTTTTCAATACGTTTCCATGTCTGGTGAATAACACACACCAGTTCCCATGCTGTAGGAACTTCTCTGCAGGAGAGAAGGGGCAGTAGGTGTGGGTGTCGTGGCAGGGGGGGGGGGGGGGGGGGGGGGGGGGGGGAGGGGGACATTGCGGTTCGGTCATCAATCTCGCCTCAGGTAGGGTTGGCTCTCAGGGCAACATCTGAGTGGGCGTGGCTCATCAAGCAGCCATGAAGGTGATGAGCAGTTGACACAGAAGGAAGGCAATGACTGCCGACTCCGAAGAAGAACACACTGCGTAACGTCATGAAAGGCATCTGGCACTGTGTTGTGTTACGCTATGAAAGGCATCTGACACTGTGCTGTGTTACGCCATGAAAGGCATCTGGCACTGTGCTGTGTTATGTCATGAAAGGCACCTGGCACTGTGCTGTGTTACGCCATGAAAGGAATCTGGCACTGTGCTGTGTTACGTCATGAAAGGCACCTGGCACTGTGCTGTGTTACGCCATGAAAGGAATCTGGCACTGTGCTGTGTTACGCCATGAAAGGAATCTGACACTGTGCTGTGTT
>JADBJO010000772.1:242500-245000 GCA_016801955.1 Conus betulinus | reverse complement strand
GTTGTCTGTCTGTCTGTCTGTCTGTCTGTCTGTCTGTCTGTCTGTCTGTCTCTCTCTCTCTCTCTCTCTCTCTCTCTCTGTGTGTGTGTGTGTGTGTGTGTGTGTGTGTGTGTGTGTGTGTGTGTGTGTGTGTGTAAGGCACTTCACAGAGCACAGAAGTGAAAAACAGAGCACAGCTGTGTGGAGCAGAACGCAGCAGTTTATATCACGGTACAGCATAGCACAGCAGAGTGCAGCAGAGTACATCAGAGTACAGCAGAGAGTGCAGCAGCAGAGTACAGCAGAGTGCAGCAGAGTGCAGCAGAGTACAGCAGAGTACAGCAGAGTACAGCAGAGTGCAGCAGAGTACAGCAGAGTGCAGCAGAGTGCAGCAGAGTACAGCAGAGTGCAGCAGAGCAAAACACAGCAGAGAGGACTACAGCACAGAAGAGTGGAGTAGATCCCACAGAGTAGAGCACAGCAGAGTAGATTACTGCATAGCGGAGTAGAGCAGAACAGAGTACAGCAAAGCAGAGCGCGGCACAGTAGAATAGAGCACAGCACAGCACAGCACAGCACAGCACAAGACAGTGGTCACGGCACAGCAGAATAGAGACAGCACAGCACAGCACAGCACAGCACAAGAGAGCGGTCACGGCACAGTCCAGTAGAGCAGAGTATGGCACAACAGAGAAGCACATCAAATCAGTCGCCGTGCGAAGTGGTTAGCGTCGCGGACTCCCGGTTGTGAGGTCGTGGGTTCGATTCCCATTAGAGTCATGAGGGATTTTTCTGCCCTGACTGGCTCCTACCCAGAGCTGAGTTTGCTTCGCACTCAATTGGGAAGACCGGAACCACACAGCCGAGTTTCACTCACTGAATGGATGCGTCTCTGAGAGTGTTGCTCAAATTTCCTTACCAACACTGCAGGTGTCTGTATCTCTCTCGGCCTGGTTGACGCCGGGATGTGTTATGAAAGTAAGCGTAGAGTACAGCCCTGTCATGTGCTCTCAGACCGGAATGGAAATCCATAGCATCAAATTCATCATCCTCATTCTCATCGATCAGCATCAAGAAAAAAAGTCTCAAATTTTCTGGCCCTTCATGCCTTGCTCTCATGGTTACTTCAGTTTCAATGTCTTCACGTCTGTGACCTTTATTTTGATTCCGTCGGGGTCACCGCTACTGGCGAGTCCATGGGGCTGTCGTTGACGGACGTGGTGGCGCCCTCAGGAGGGAGAGTTCACTCACGCCGGCTCCGCAACTAAGTAGTTATTGTCGTCAGTAGGGGGCTTAGTAGGTGGTGTCCTGTGTATGTTGGATGAGAACAGGCGCAACTGAACACCACCGAAGTGACTCGGTAGCAGTGCAGTGTCTCCTCCGGTGGGTTGCCTCTTGACGACTTGACACTGATCTCTCCCTGTGGATCGCCGGTGCCGCGGCTGTGGACGGGGGGTCAGAATGAGCAGTGCGGGTGCAATGCTCCTGAGTTGGCACAAAATGATGGGGCAAGAGAGAGAGAGAGAGAGAGAGAGAGAGAGAGAGAGAGAGAGAGAGAGAGAGAGAGAGAGAGAGAGCACATCAGAGTAGATCAATCAATGCAGAGTAGAGAAGAGCAGAGCAGAGCGCGGCAGAGCAGAGCACAGCAAAGCACAACAGAGTAAGCAAACAGCCCAACAGAGTAGCACACTGCACAAGAGAGTGTAGCATGATCCACCAGGTGGTGTCACTAATGTTCCGTGCAAAGACATGTATTGTTGTGTGCTGTGTGCTGACTGTGTTTTGGATCATTCCTACTTCCATTTCCTCCATTCTCCTTCGTCATCTCCCCGCCATTTGTATTTGTATTGTGGCCTATACATGGCTGATGTACAAGAAACACTCGGACTCTCTCTCTCTCTCTCTCTCTCTCTCTCTCTCTCGTAATAATCCAACAGGTTGTCTCACCTGGAGCAGGGGTGGGTAACCGTTGTTGCTGCTCTGCTGCCCGTGCCGCCGCACGCTGCTCACTCCTCCTCTCCTCCACCCCTACCCCCCATCTCCACACCTCCACCACCACCATTCCTCAAGGCACACCCCTCCCCTTCCACCCTCCCCACCTTCCGTTCACACACTCCTCCTCTCCGGCATCCTCCACCCTCCTACCGACCGTCATCAAAGGGTGCCTTCCCAACCCCCCGCTGTACCCCTCCCCCGCTGCCCGGGCCGACGGCGAAGAGAAGGAGGGCGAGGACCACAGCTTTCCTGCGGAAGAGGGAGGGAGAGACGGGGGGCTGGAGGGGCGGGGGTGAGGGGGTAAGTGGGCTGGGGGGTGTAGACAGTGTGGGTGTTGAGGTCATAGAAGGTCTCCGTGAGGGCGGGGGGATGTGGAGGGGGCCTCCCCACGCCGCCCCCGGGCTCCATTTCGTCTTGCCAGGAGGGGAGGGGGGGGGGATCACTCTCTGGGAAAGGTGTCTCTTCTTCGATGGAAGTGTGTGGCAGTTCACGGGATGACGTGATAAAGTCAGGCAGTCAAGGGATC
>JADBJO010000772.1:232500-235000 GCA_016801955.1 Conus betulinus | reverse complement strand
CTTTTCACAGTTTTGCCGATTTTCTTGACATCGCTGAAAGTGGACTAGCTAAGAGTTGGACGTGAAGGACTGATTTCTCTCGGATACTCCACAGTCGTGCGAATGTGCTAAATCGGCTCTAGATCATTGAGGGTCGCTTTTTCTCGCATCTCGATTAATCGAGCACCTTAAGGAAAGAGGAATGAAGGAGAGGGTGGGTGCTTTTCACTGTCTAAATCAAGTGACTTAAAGCCCCAGCTTTCACGACTCCTTTGGATAGTTAGCTGTTAAATCCGACACACACGTGGTCGTGAAGGCGCGCGCGCGGACATACTTACTACGCGCGCGCGCGCGCGCGCACACACACACACACACACACACACACACGTGCGCGCGCGTGAGCGCACACACACACACACACACACACACACACACACACACTCACACACTTATCACTTTCCCAGAATAACAGTCAATTGACAAAGCAAGCAAAACCGCAATAGATTTGTCTCTCCAGTCGAGGTGGATAATGCGCAGCACAAAGAGAAACCTCACTGACATATGAACGTGGGACTGGATGCTCATGTCTTTGTTTAACAAACAGGCCCCCATTCTCTCGGGTAGGTTTTCCTCCCGATGAACCTTACCTGGATTGGAGAATTTGACCCAAAAGCCTACTGGCGCACGGCTATTGATTCGGGTTTGCACGTCTGCAACAAATCCCGAGGCAAGTTTCAGACACGAGAACTCGCGAGATGGCTGGCTTATGTGGCGAGTATGTAAGAGTGGCGAGTGATGTAAGAAAAAAAAAAAATGGGAGTTTAACTATTAAGAAAAAAAAAAAAAAAGAAAAGAAAAAAGAAGAAGAAAGAAAGAAGAAAAAAAAGAAAAGAAGAAAAAAAAGGAAGAAAGAAAGAAAAGAAAGAACAAAAAAAAAAAAAAAAAAAAACTGCAAGAGATTCTAATTCACAATTTGATTATTTCTTCAAACTCTCCCTGTTGTTGAAGGAAGGAATGTCTTGATCGTTTTTCTGCACCAATCCGGGAACATTACCACTTTCTGTGCACCAATCACAGGACCTGGTGACAACTTTCGCCCCCACCCCCCTCCCCTTTTTTTTTTCTCGCATAAGAGAGTGAGCCGAAGACACTCGAGCGAATACTCGCCAATTCCTATCCCCGCAAGCCTCTAGGGTGTGCTATGAAAGGCTAACGTTCGTCAAGCAAGCGAGATGTCTCGCCATTTCGTTTCTGTGAATTTAGCCGAGCACACAACAGTGCAATGCGTAGGTCCGCGGTTAGAGCAGTAACTAATCGCCAGCCGTTAAAGTGTAAAAGATGTAATTTCCTATAGGCGATCAGCCGTAGGGGCTGTAAAACAGCCAGAGGCTTATCGTTGTCTGAGGCACGGCATGATGGAAGCGGAGCCCACCCCTCTCCTTCCGCACCTTTTAACCTTTTTCTGTTCTGAATTAGATACCCATTTACTGCTAGGTAGACAGAAAGGGTTTTCAAGCAAGCAACAAAAAAAAAAAAAAAAAAAGAAAAAAAAAATGACACACGAGAGTGGTTCGAAAGTACGACCGTCAGCTCAGTGTGAAAAACGCTCTACCCACCTGACTACGGACCCCTCTGTAAACGGCACTCGTAGCAAAATAATGCAAGCTCGAATCATTCTAACGTTCAACATGAAAGCTGATATTTTTGCGGTCCGTCAAAATGTATTACAAAATAGTAGTACACAGCCCCACCCTCCTCCCCTCTCTCCCTTCCTCTGCTCTTCCCAACTTTCCTGCGACAGTTATCCCCGTCTGCCGACGTTAAACCTTAATATAACCATGCTTGTTTTTTTTCCCATTGGCGCCTAACTGGCTCAGTGGTAAAGGACAGACTTTGCTGCAGTCAGGCGCTGCGAGTTCGAATCCCCCTCGTGTTTGCAACCAATAAAAAAAAGCATATTTGTTGTCCTGGTTCGCGTGTTGTCGTTCTAGTAATGTGGGTATAGAGTTAAAAAAGGATCTCTCTCTCTCTCTCTCTCTCTCTCTCTCTCTCTCTCTCTCTCTCTCTCGTCTCTCCCCCTTCCTCTTTCTACTACTCTCCCGCATATTAATTGCTGCCTGACATATCCCCTGCGGTGGGGGATGGTGGGGGGTATAGATGTTAGAACCTAAACGAAACCAGCTACAATGGCCGTCAATAGTGAGATTAATGTCTTGTTAGCCTGCGGCTGTTCGCGACAAGCTGTTTCTCAGTCTGACAGAACCTATGGCCCTTAGTCATTCGTCTCTAAAGCGGCCAAGCCCTCCGAATCACGGGTTGGGTCAAGTAATTGACCCTCCCTTCTCCTCCAGGTCCTTTACCTCTTCCCCACGACTCACCTCCCCCCCCCCACCCCCACCCCCACCCCCACCCCCGAAGCGAATCCTGGCTTCAGGAGGAGAGCAAACAGTGTGTTTGCAGACATCTTCACTCTTGGCACGAGGACTGGCGCTAATAACCGCTCTTAACTCAGCAAAACGAT
>JADBJO010000772.1:225000-227500 GCA_016801955.1 Conus betulinus | reverse complement strand
GGGGGTAATAAATACTGAACAATTTCCAGTGAGGTCAACACAAAACGCACAAATGATGGGAAGAGCTCTCAAAACAAACAACACCCAGCCTCATCAGCTCGTCCGAATCAGCAGATAACACAACACACTCAGATCGTAAACTACGTCAACAAATCCTCCAGAGATCCGATCAAAATCTACGGGTAAGTCACAAGACGTGGATGGAGTCGGACTACAACAACCACCACCACCGTCATCACATCAAGCTGCTTGTCGAGTTACCTTCCTTGAAGAGGAAGAACGCCTTCACAACGACAACAAACGACCTCCCACTCTATTGTCTCCCTTGACGTGCTCACGTTGTTGTTCCCCACCCACCTACTTGGGGCGGAGACACGGCTGGACTGGGCCGGAGGGGGATGGGGTGGTGGGGGGGGGGAGGAAGGAGGGGGGGGGGGTAAGAGGTGGTGTGGGGGAGACTGTTAAAATTGGGTGGAAGGGAGGGGGGAGAGGAGGGCGGGTGGCAGGGTTTTAATCGGGGTAGCTACGCTTCACACGCACCTCGCTGAAAACCCCCCGGGTGGTTAGGAAGGGGGTGGTCTAAAACAAACAGAAGATAACGGGGAGAGAGAGAGAGAGGGGGGAGGGGGGCTGGACTGGAGGCGTGGTGGTAGGAGAAGGGAGGTGAAAAGGGGAGAAGCTGGGGGGGGGGGGGGGGGGGGGGGGGGGGGGGTGGAAGTTGCATGAAGTTCTCTCTCTCTCTCTCTCTCTCTCTCTCTCTCTCTCTCTCTCTTATACCCCTTTCTGTTGTAGCGGTTTACGTCACACACCCCTCGATCACACCCGGCAAAAAGAGGGGTGGGTCGACAGGTTAAGGCCAGGACAGGCCCGTGCGGCCTAGTCCCGGTTCGCCTACCCTTTGATGACGCCGCCACCCTCATTGTTTTTTCCCAGTCTGACGCTTGTCCCGTTTCACCTACTCGCCATTCCCGTTTCACCTATTCGCCAATCCCGTTTCACCTATTCGCCATTCCCGTTTCACATATTCGCCAATCCCGTTTCACCTATTCGCCATTCCCATTCCCGTTTCACATATTCGCCAATCCCGTTTCACCTATTCGCCATTCCCGTTTCACATATTCGCCATTCCCGTTTCACCCATTCGCCATTCCCGTTTCACCTATTCGCCATTCCGTTTCACCTATTCGCCAATCCCGTTTCACCTATTCGCCAATCCTGTTTCACCTATTTGCCATTCCCGTTTCACCTATTCGCCAATCCCGTTTCACCTATTCGCCATTCCCGTTTCACCTATTCGCCATTCCCGTTTCACCTATTCGCCAATCCCGTTTCACCTATTTGTAGGTTTCAAAGTGAGGTGACTGCAGGCGGAAACTGAAAAAAAAATTCAAAAGAAAAATTACTGTTTTGTTAGACGAAAGAACAAACAAAATTTCAAAAGGAAAGTAAACACGCCAATTAACATGGACAAACAAATTACAACACAAAAAACACGACGCGTTTCGACCTCAGGATAATGAAAACGAAGAGCGAGCAATCACTCTCTTTCTCAGATGGACCCCATCTTGCGCCGAATTTGAGAAGATCGCTCGTTCGTGTTCATTGTTCTGAATGTTGTAGAACTTGTCTGAAGAGGACCTGAGAGGTTGAGACGCCTTGTGTTTTTTGTCTTGTAATTGGTTTTGCCCATGGTAACTGGCGTGTTTTGTGTTAACTTTCTTTAAAAATTCACCGATTTGTAGTTTAACCTACAATTGTGTATAGGTGTGAATACGTTGCCTCTCGCCTCTCCCAGTTAGCATGTAAGCCCATCCCCTTCTTCCCTCCACCCTCATAGTATCAACACCATTAAGTAACATGCACCTATCCACCACTGCAATTTCAACCCATAATATCCTCCAACAACCCACATACTACCATATATCCCACTGTTTACATCACACATAGCTTACAGCTATCTTCCTTTCCCTTCTCCCTACTACACTCTCTATTTCTCACATCAATCTATTGTTTATTCAGATACTTGTCCACTCCATTTTCTTCGTTTGGTTTTCCTTTATTTCACACATACTATTTCCTCTACAAGAGCTTTTGTTCCATCTTCCCTCTTTCCTGTGCTCATGTTGTGTAGATGTTTGTAACTATGAGGGACACACACACACACACACACACACACACACACACACACACACACATATATATATATATATATATATATATATATATATATATATATATATATATATATTATATATATACGGAAAAAATCTCCAAACTGGTAGACAGCTGGCTACAACCTTTTGTCACCAACCTTCCAACCTATATTCAGGATTCCACACATATGCTCCGCATTATACAACAGTGGAATCTAGCATATATGGGCCTTTCCATCAGGACACGAGGTTGGTGACAATCGATGTTGTTGGCCTGTACACCAACATTCCTCATGACGATCTCAAAACAGCATTACACCACTTCCTGGACAACCACTGCAATACCG
>JADBJO010000772.1:185000-220000 GCA_016801955.1 Conus betulinus | reverse complement strand
TGTGTGTGTGTGTGTGTGTGTGTGTGTGTTGTGTTTGTTTGTGTGTGTGTGTGTGTGTGTGTGTGTGTGTGTGTGTGTGTGTGTGTGTGTGTGTGTGTGTGAGTTTCATGGAAAGAAGGCTGGATTGTTTTCACCACAGAGTTTTGTATAACGTGTTTGATTTCATAGATGTTGCCACTCCTTTACACATGGAGCTGAAATTTTGGGGGTTATATGAAAAGCCATCGAGCGTTTTCTGTATGACATGCTTCCGACAAAGTCATATACGGTGAAATAGGAAGCTATCCCTTGTACATTAAATCTTATTCAAAATATCTTAAATATTGGCTGAAATTGTTAAACCAGCAATTCCTGTCATGGTTAAATCAAATGGAACAGGGTTATGAAAACTGGGCAACATCTTTTGAAAAAGTTGTAAGACAATGGCTTTTGGATTGTTTTGATGTTGAGAACGTTGGTCTAGAACAAAACAGTACCTTTCAGAATTTAAAACCAAAATTCATCGACACTTTTAAACAAAAGTGGTGTTCCAATACGGAAACCAATCAAAAATATATTTAGGTTTCATCATCTGAAAAATATGTTTCAAATCGAAAAGTATTCATTTGGTATGACAAGCAAATGGCACCGTAGTAATGTTACTCGTTTTAGTATAGAAATGTGTGGTAGCAGCAAAAACATAAACATAATTCCAACCGGGCACGTCTTTGGAAACCTCTAGTCCTATGTGTAATTCTGGAGTTGATGATGAAATGCACTTTGTCTCGGATTGCAACGTTTTTTTTATATTGTGAGGAGCAGATGTGCAGTTTTTGAGAAAGACTTCGGTGAAAGAAAAGTCGTGATTCCTTTGCTGTCATCAGAAGATGATTGCTGTTAAATTCCCCAGAGAAATTCATTTTTGGATGCTTGGAACATACGATATTTAAATATGACCTCTGAAAGGTAAGCTAATTCTCCGATGTCTTGTTGTTGCTTGAAATATTTGGCTTCGACTTGTGAATGGCCAGATATTTTTGTGTGTGTCTGTGTATGAGAGAGAGAGAGAGAGAGAGAGAGAGAGAGAGAGAGGAGAGAGAGAGAGAGAGAGAGAGAGAGATTTCACTTATTTCTCTTATTCTGAATTTTCTGCTGATATTGTTTCGTTGTAGTGCAGTGTGATTTCTACCCGAGAATTTCACATGTAACGGCCACGCGCGCGTGTATGTGTGTGTATGTAATTTTACCTACTCTACTGTGTTTTGTTGCAGCCTCAAACCCTTCACTGTAGGGTCGCCTGCATATATGAAAATATTAGATAAATGACGTCTTTGTATTCTAACTAATATGTACACACCCAGTGTTCGTATTCAGTTGTATCCCGTATATAGATCTAATCTTAACATTGTAGCTCGGACCATATAGTTTTGTCTATATCTTGCTTGTAGCTCTGATTTGGCCTTGGTGGTCAGCTGGTTGTGTTGAAAACTGGATTAAAGCCGCAGGAAGTTCAACAAGGGCAGCAACCGCAGGAACTCCGCAGACCTTCCTTGTACACAACAGGCGCCACGACCAACTGATCCACAATTTTAATAACCCCAGTTTCTTGATTTGTCCATGTATAATTTCCGTTCATTGGCTGCTCGTGGCGACCGACGAACGCAACGTGGCTGCTGATTGGGTCGCAGGGTTGGTGGGGGAAGGCCAGGTTGGCAGTGAGACAATAAGCTGACACTCTGATAAAAAGCGGAAGACGCGAAGATGTCACGTTGTGTGCTTTGGTGAGGGGGAATATGACGTGGTCCAAGCCAGCGTGAGACAGATGGCTGCCACAGGCAGTATGACGGAAATCCAGGTTCTGTCTCTATAGTTTCCCTGTAATGCAGGTATGCCTCCACTGAACTTTGACACCGAGCAATCACCGTTTTCCAATATTTCATCTGATGGTTATCTTGACTGGGAAACTGAAACAAAGAGAGGATTACGCTCGGCAGCGCCCCCTCCCCCCCCCCCCCCTTCCCTTCGTCACCCCCCCCCCCCCCCCCCCTTTCCTCCTCCTCTCCCATCCCGTCAGAGAGAGAGAGAGAGAGAGAGGAGGGGGGAGAGAGAGAGAGAGAGAGAGACGGGCAAAGAGAGAGAGAGAGAGAGAGAATGATTTTGTGAAAATGATTTTCATGACCCCTTTCTGAAGAAGTTAAAGATTTTTCATGGAAACTGAATCATGCATAGTTGTGTTAGCGCGCGCGCGCGCAAAACACACACACACACACACACACACACACACACACACACACACACACATACCAATACTCTGACAAGCATTATTATAGGTAGTTAATAGTATAAATGTGATTATTAGGTGTGTTTTGTGTTGTTGTGGTTGTTTGTTTTCAGCTGAGAGCAATGATACGACGCTTAAATTCTTTGATCACAAGCATTCCTCATTTTCATATTTGATCGAGCATCTATATGTGCAGCAGAACGAAAACACATGTATTTTCGTAAAATCTTAACGATACCGTATGTTCTTGTCTTAACTTCAGAAAAGTAGGGCAATAGGACAGAATATTCTGTACACTTACTATTGCATTAGAACTGCAGCCATGTTGACATTCTCTATTAAATTTGCAGGTATTGCACTGTGATATCTGCAACATTAAATCTTCATCTTTGTCCTTTTATTTTGTTCTTTCTATGACAAAGGATAGATCTACTTCAGCTACAGAAGTGTCGTTTTAGGCGTTGTTACAGCACCAGACTTTGAACACACACACACACACACACACACACACACACACACACACACACACACACACACACATACACACACACAAACAAGCAAACAAACACAAACAGACAGACAACAACAAAAAAAAAAAAAAACAAGAAAATGACACACCTTTGACCAACTCTGCCGTGAGAACAGCGGTCTCGGCAGTCATTCCGGGAATCAACCATACGTCATCTTTGTGGTCAGAGAGAGAGAGAGAGAGAGAGAGAGAGAGAGAGAGAGAGAGAGATAGAGAATGTGTGTGTGCTCGCGCGTGCGTGCGTGCGTGCGTGTGTGTGTGTGTGTGTGTGTGTGTGTGTGTGTGTGTGTGTGTGTGTGTGTGAGAGAGAGAGAGAGAGAGAGAGAGAGAGAGAGAGAGAGAGAGTTGTAGTGTGTATATACGTATGTGTGTTTTCTTTTTTTGCAACTATGAATCATCACTGTTTGGATTTAATCAGTACTGTGTCTTGTGTAATAATGTTGTGTGTTGATAAGTCCATGAAGGGACAGGATGGGTAAAAAACAATATTGCTTATCCTTTACCCTTAGGAGTAAAGATTATCACTCTCTCTCTCTCTCTCTCTCTCTCTCTCTCTCTCTCTCTCTCTCTCTGTGTGTGTGTGTGTGTGTGTGTGTGTGTGTGTGTGTGTGTGTGTGTGTGTGTGGTGTGTGTGCTAGTCTTCAATGTATGAGTCTGGCGTGCATTAGTGTGCCTTCCGCAGGGAATCAATGACCGCCTGATGATGACAAGATTGCTCGTGAAAGGAAAGATTCATTTGACGCTTATCAGCACGTATACCCTCGCCATAACGACATTGTCTTAAGAGGTGACTAGTGGAAATCCGCCCATGTCGGCGGACATTCCCAGTCATACCGAAAAGTCATCGGACCTCATGGCATAGGACAGGAGAACTCAAACAGAGGCTGCTCCTTACCCATGTGTTCGGTATGGTCTGACCATCAACAATATCTGGTACCAGCTACCCGACGTTCACAAGACCACCTGGATGTTTCCTCCACTCAAAACATCGGCACTGATAGGCATGCATGTAACTATCAGGCGCCTTTATATCCAGGATGTATGCGTAACGAAGGGCAATGAGGGGAGCTGACTGCTGGACCGGCCATCTACTTTTGATATCCAAGTTGTCTTTTCCTATGAACGGCACGGAGACGTCAAAAAGGTATCATCAAGAAAAAGTTGATGTCAAGAAATTTTCCAATCCTGAAATGAAAGAAACCTCGATGACAAACCTCAGCGATCGGATTGAGAGCTTATCAACTGAAGATGACCCACGGCTTCCAGAAGTCTGTTTATGATTCATCCAAACTCACTTCGGACACCCACAGCGCAAACATCATTACTGGGTTGAGGGGAGCGATAAAGAGACCATCTGTCTGCTTAAACGAAAGCGGGAAGCTCTCACCAGCTGGCTAGATGATAAAGGTTTGTCTAATAGCATGACCGTCTTGCGCAGTCTTCTAATAGTCCCCACAAGAAATTGATGTTCTTTTCCCTTGGCATGCCATCTGTTCTGGATTTTAGTCATTCTCTCTCTCTCTCTCTCTCTCTCTCTCTCTCTCTCTCTCTCTCTCTCCTCTCTCTCTCTCTCTTAGTCAGTCTCGTAGTGTCTGCCACAGTATTTTCATGTATAAGTTCGGTTGTATTTGTGTGTTTGGTCCTTTAAATTTATAACAGTATTTTTTCCTTGTAGTCTCTGTGTGTGTGTGTGTGTGTGTGTGTGTGTGTGTGTGTGTGTGTGTGACGTGTGGCGTGTGTGTGCGTGCTTGTTTTTAGTTTTCTTGAAAAGAATTTTTCTCTCAAGAATGATAACAAGTGGATGTTATTCCCCCTCTCCCCCGTCCCTCCCCCCCTCCTCCTCCCCCCCCCCCCCCCCCCCCCCCCCCCCCCCCCCCAAGAAAAACGAAATACAGGGAGACAACTTTCACATAAAGATCATTCTACGATGATGAACGGCTAATACAGTTTGAATGGAAAATCCTCATATGGTTTAAGTTTCAGCGTAATTTACATTACAACCCCACTCTTAAGCCATTGAGACCTTTCCCCCACCTCCATCTACCATATCCCCCCACCCCCCCCCCTCCCCTTCCTTTTTTAGTGCTGTGTATACGACGTCAATCTCATCATTATCATGATCAGAAAGTCACATGAACACGATTCCTTTAGGAAGGTCATCCAGCAGTGATGTTTGACAAGCATGATAGCAAGCCAGATAATTACCTGCACCAGCCCAGTCCCCTTCCTCCTTCCCCCAACCCCCTATTCAGCCGGACCTTCTACACCAGAAAGTCGACCCAGGATTGGCATGAACAAATGGTTCTGCTCACAAGACAGAACTTAGAGTCCCCATAACTCTCAATGTGGGACTTAATATTCATACTTTAATATTGCCCTTTTCATACTATCACTCCTTCCCTGCTTCCTTGGAAAAAAAAAAAGTTTTTCTAGAGAATATGTAGCAATTTGGGCTTAATCTGTAACTGTGGACCCGGACCTGAACTGCTCACGTCATGTAAAAGTCCCTAGTGCCTACCCGTGACTCTATCCTGGTGTTAGTTTTAATTAAATTGTACAATCTCTTTCATTTTAAACTGTCTGCCAGGAATCCTCTAGCATGTATCTAAATGGGCATGTAAAAAAAAAAAAAAAAAAAAAAAAGGGGGGGGGGGGGGGGGGGCAACTTTCAGATACATTGAAAATCTCAGAACAATGTAACTGTGTCTGTGTATCAAGCAAAGCTTGGATGCATTAATAATTTCTCAGTGTCATTTTCATTGTATGAATACAAAAATAGAAAATAAATCTTACGCTAAAATAGTTGACAATGACTTCAGAATATGGCATAAGCAAGGAAGCCAAGTTCCGTTGCTATGTCCTTGTAAACGAAGATGAAGTCCCCTTTCACTTTACCTACCGCATCTTGGCAGAACGTCTTCCTTCTTCACGGCTGGTGATACGTCGTAATCTGATGCCAATTACTCACTGAGTGATCCGCTTATCTCCGAGACTTTTCAGGAGCAGGATTTGGGGCATTGTATTAAAACAACTTAGTCTTTTTAGGCTTTTTGCGCCCCTTCTTTTGTGTGTGTGTCTGTTGGTCCAGTCGTAGACTAGCTCCATCAAATCCATACTTTATTTTGGTTATTAATTCATGTTTATCTATGAGTTTTTTTTTATAAGTATATTTATACTAGGTGTACGTTTGAAGTTAATTGTTAATTCATTTCAAAAATTGATTACTCTGTTAGTAAATGTAAACTTTCTCAAATTAGTTCTGGAATATTGTTTGAATATCTTATCTTCACTGTTTCTTGTAGTATTGATCTGTGGAGTACAAAAAATCGTGCTTTGTCAACATCGTCAATACCATTAAATATCTTATATGTCTGAATCAAGTCCCCTCTTATTCTTCTTGCTTTAAGTGTTAGAAGTTGTAAATATTCTAATCTTTCCTTGTATGAGTAATCCTTTATACTATGGATAATCCTTGTTGCTCTTCTGTCAACCTGTTCAAGACCCTCTGATTGTCTCTTTAGCACTGGATACCATACAGAGCTGCCATATTCAAGAATGGGTCTAACTAATGTTTTATACAATTGTAAAAAAGAAGTCTTTTTCTATAAATGTAACGGTTTTTATTATTCAAATTATTCTGTGGGCCTTGTTAATACTCTTCGCGTTATGTTTGTCAAATAGCAAATGTTTGTCGAAAGCCACACCTAGGTCTTTCTCTTCCTCACGGCAGTCGTTGGGTGACCTTCATCACCAAGCATTGTACAGCAGCAAGTTCTCTTGATACGTTGCAAGTTTGATTTTCCTTTATTAAATGCCCTAACATTAAAATTGTAATTTGTGCTGCTCATAAAACTCAGTTTCAAAGTGATCTGACTGCAGGCGGAAACTGAAACAAGATTAAAAGAAAAAATACCATACCGTTGGACGAAAGAACAAACAAATTACAAAACGAACACTACGCGTTTTGACCTCTTTGGTCCTCCCCAGACAAGACAACAACATTCAAGGCAATCAAAAAGAATCACGAACAGCTTTGGTCGGGCAATACAGGAATTTTTTCATAAAACTTAGTTAACTCGATTGGTGGCGGTTTCGTAGCCACACGTAAAAGGACATCATCTGTTGGTGGAAAGAAACTCAACGAATATTCGATGTACCACAAAATGAGTCTCAAAATATAAGTACAGGCTGCTCACAATTTGAATGACTCAACGGGGGTGGGGTTGGGACGAGGGACGAGAGGAACAAGAAAGATGGGATGAAAAAGACGACGTCAAAATAAAATTCTACATTGAGAACAGTGGGGGTTATTGAGTTTCGTATTTTGAACAGAACCATAAAATTATGCCCCAACTAAAGCCGACTTTCGTCTGCTGGATGAAACTCTTCAGTAGTCACAGTTCTAGTCGGTTGTATTAGTCCGTCCATGGTACCTAACGTATGATATCACATGTAATTTTGTGGTGTTTTCAACACCGCGGGAGAAACAGCACAGTCTAACGGACTTTAAAAGATCCATGATAGAAAAAAAGGAAAGGGAAGAACGCAATGTAAAGGATGAGTTATCAAAAGTAAGTCAGGAACACACCAGCAGTTGCTGCATTCAAAGCTCAATGCTTCAACGTTAATGTTCAGAACCAAAAATGTTTGGTGTGTTTTCAGCAAAAAGATACGTCTTCGTCAAGGCCACTCCGCGTGGGCTCTTTACACAGACGACCGACAAGGAAATTGTCTTGACGTAACATAGGACTGTCGCAAACTAATTAACAGCTTAAAGCGCTGTCTGCAGTTTGCGTCAGCTTTGCACAGTCTTCAGTCATCGTTTGTCTGTTGAATTGGGCTGCAGAGCAGTATGGATGGAAACAGCGGAGTTACTGCTGGCATAATCAGTGAGACAAGATGATGCACTTTCCGAAGTTTTCGTGCTTTCTTCTTCTTCTTCCTAAAATACTGTTCACTCAAAATTGAGTAGATCACCAGCGCGCATGTTTAAAAAAAAGAAAAGAAAAGAAAATGCCCCTGGAGCAAAATTTGGCAACAAAGTGTCGCTTTCGTTTCGTCATGGTTATGAACCCTCCTCCCCAACACTCTCACGAACTCCCTTCCCCTCTTGCCATCATCTCTCTCTCTCTCTCTCTCTCTCTCTCTCTCTCTCAGATAATGTTGTATGTCTTGTTTAAAGCTGTGTAAGTTTTAGTTGTTAATTTTTTATAGTTACTAATCACGCTTAGTTCCTGAGCGGGACAAGGGCCGGTTAAAGCATATGTTTGTTTATATGTGACCCTTCGAAATAAAGGACAAATATCTGTGCTCTGTCTCTCTCTCTCTCTCTCTCTCTCTCTCTCTCTCTCTCTCTCTCTCTCTCTCACACACACACACACACACACACACACACACACACACACACACACACACACACACACACACACACTCGCACGCACGCACACACACACACACACACACACACACACACACACACACACACACACACACACATAATGTGTGTTTAGGGACTCGACGAAAAGAAAACAAACCCTCATCTTATGCTGGGGAAGAAAAGATTATATAAGTCTCTGTCTCTGTCTGTGTCTGTCTCTCTCTCTCTCTCTCTCTCTCTCTCTCTCTCTCTCTCTCTCTCTCTCTGTGCCCCTCCTCCTACCCCCTTGCCATCTCCACCCACTCTCTGTCATGGCAAACAACATATTGAAATTGAAGGTGTGACTGTTGGAAGGGAGGGTAAGACTGGCAGGAGACCCTACTTGCAACACCACTTCTTGTGGATGTTTGTGAAAGTACTTTCCTAATGAATATTTGTTTTCCCCGTCTCCCATCCAATTCCTTAAATAAAATTTCTAGGTTACACATTTCTTGCGTTAGTAAGTGTGTGTGTGTGTGTGTGTGTGTGTGTGTGTGTGTGTGTGTGTGTTTCCTATTACTTTGCACCTTTCCCAAAGCCGCTGCCAGTATCCATATTGATGAACATATATTCATTATGTTAACCCTTTCCCTGCCACAGTATAAGAGCTTTTCAGTATTGCTGTGTCCCGGGGCCAAATTTTGCTTTTTGCAGTACAGGTTCACTCATCTGTTCACTACTCATTCATTATTGAGATATATATATCTTATATTTTTTGCATGTTTCTTTCTTATACTTTGTGCTATGATGTGGTATCATAATAATTTGATCATGCTGGTCATTAGTATGATAAAAATAAATATAATCAACTGTTTTTGTAATAAGTACCCCATAGCAGACACGGTTTCGGGCATACAAGATTGTGAAAACGACCCCGTAATAGACACGGGGCAAGCAGGGAAGAGTAAAAAACTCTGCAAGGTGTGTTTTAATTTGAATTGAATTTTCATGAATATATACATTTTAAAACATTTGTGACGGTGGATGTGTATTGTAAGAGAATATTTGTTATTTTCACAGAATGGTGTATTCTGGGTCAGCCCATAGCCTTAGATGTTCAAATGGGTACAGCATGGTGGGAGTAGATTTAAGACAGTTTGTGTATGTTGATAAGAAAAGTGGCTTTTTTTTTTCCAATTTGAGAAAAAAAATATTCTACCTTTCACTTATCAAAAAAACAATGGATTATAATCATTTTACTCATCCTCATGGTGATTAAATGGAACAATGTCTTGAATCAGATGATGATGCATGTGAGTTGGAAATTAAGATTTTCAGCAACTTCTATTCATGTTTTGATTTTTATAAGTTATTGATTTCAACCATGTGTGAAAATCAGAATGCTTCAAGTTTAGAAGTAAGTCTGTGATCATGTGTATGTGTCTGTGAATTTAGTGTGTATGTCACCTGAGTGTGCATGTGTGTGTGTGTGTGTGTGTGTGTGTGTGTGTGTGTGTGTTTGTTTTTTTTCAGTTGTTGGAGATGAAATTCTGAAGGGTCAAACACAGGACACAAATTCCCATTTTCTCTGCAAACGGCTCTTTGCTCTCGGGGTACAAGTGAAAAGGGTAACTAAATGATCTTGAGTTGTGCACACTTTTGATTGGTCCTAGATTTGATGTTTCCAAATGTTATTCATAAGTACGAAATCAAAACATACATAGCAGCTGAAATTTCCAGATCTGTGCAATACATTTCCTTTTTGAATCAAATGAAATATGTGAAGCAAATATGTAAGATACTGAAAAAATATCTGAGTAGTGATTCTGCCTGTTAAAACTGCTCATGTATGCAACTAGCGGTAATGAAAGCGCTGGTACCAACTGTCAGGCAGCCGGTACAACCAGCTGTTAAGAACCAACTTTGTTATTAATGTATGCCTTGTTTGATTAACACAAGAGCATAAGAATGGATCTCTCCTCGCTTGATATGAACTTCCCTGTGAGACAAAGTCTAGTCATGCAAGAGATGTTATTTTTCACTTGTACAAAACAAAAATTTATGAGTGAAAACCAGCATACATACCAGTGTAGCAGAACCTGGCTTAACATGACAGAATTAAAGTAAATGTCCTGGCATGATTCCTTAATCTTTGACTGGTTTCAGTCACTGTGTGCTTCAGGTGCAGTGCTCTGCTCTGTGGAGCTAGATGTCATTTTCTGTCAGTCTGTGTGTCTGCAAGGAACCTGGCAATAGTTTATTGTTATGTATACCAGTTCATTGGTTTATTCAACATTTGTTCAGACTGAATTTTTAGCTTTGCTGGGGAGGTCAAATTTTCACCCATGTCAATTTGTTTGTTCTTTGTCTGTCGGCAATATTATCACATCTGCAAAACCCAGTGAAAGCAGACTTGGCAGAAAGCTGGAACGTGGCTCAAGGAACAAAGGAATTTCATTTTGATGTAGATCCATGCAATGGAGCTGGGTCCCTCAGCAGATCCAGCAGTTGCTTAACATGACTGTTACAAATTTGTTTATGCCAAAGCTATTTAGGCCATTTCAACCTTTTTTTCTTTCAGTGTACACAGGCTGATACTCCTGCGTACACTCCTTGTGCAGACAGGCAAGTATTAACCCCATCTACCCAAAAAGGGAGTGGAGTTTTGTGTGTATGACCGTTTTTTATCGCGCCATTAAGGGAGCCTTACTCCAACTTCGGGGAAGGTGCATGCTATGTGTGACTTGTCATCCACACCAACGGCCAAACTGGCCTTCTCTTCCGAAAGTTGCTGATGGGATTTTACGTGTGTGCAAGATGTTATGCGTGTGCTCACACTCGGAACCTCGGTTTATAGTTTCATTCGAAGGACTGTATGGGGAAATGGAGTCAGAACCAGTGTAACTCTGAGGGAAAAATCCCCCTGTACTGAAACAGCCCGGTGGAGATTTGAACCCACCACCCCAGGTTCACGAGTCTGGCACTCTACCAACTGGGCTATTCCAGCCCCTGGCTATTTCAACCAAACTAGATGGAAAGATTGATTATGACTGAAAGACAATCCCAGTAAATTTTCATTCAAATCTGTGGATCCATGCAGCAAGATTATAACAAATATTCCATGAACATGATTTCTGTGACATTACCGCTGCATGAAGTGGTATATTATCATGCAGTATTAAAACTTTCTGTTGCTATAGATACTGATGTTTCATATTTTCCTTGTCCTTTAAAAAAAAGATATTTCATTGAAGTAATTCTTTTGTTTGCTTTTTAAATATTACTTTCCATAGGGATAATTCATGAACTGGTTTACAGTGAAATGGGCTGTGGAAGTCTGCACCCTCTTAAATACTCTTTTAATTGCAAACAGCAACAAGAACAAAAACAACCAAATGATTTACTTACAAGAACTGCATTGCTCATGAGAACTTCACTGCTTGTTTCACTAGCTGTCAGGTGTTTTCAGGTGTCCGTGATTGGGGATGATCTGGAAGAGATCTCCAGGGAAGTGTGTGACTTTTCACAGAAATTTACCCATGTCATCACATCTGGTGGGATTGGACCGACTCATGATGACATGACTTTTGAAGGTGATTTACGCTGGTCAATAGTTCTCTTTTTCTGCTGCTGTCTTATTTTTATCTGTATCTCCATGACATGACTTCTGAAGGTGATTTACGCTGGTCAACAGTTCTCTTTTTCTGCTTATTATTGTCTTATTATCTCTCACTCTCACTCTCTGTCTCAGTCTGCTTCTGTATGCATGTGTCATTCTTTGTTTTTTAAATGGTACAATGTTATATAAACTATGGAATGGCCATTTTCTGATGGTAATATACAGTGATGTATGAACTGATCTAACATATTTGGTGTATGTCCTTTTTTTCTTTCTTTTTCTTTTTTTTTTCATGCTGGTGGAGATGACAGTTCACTGGAAGTGGTGCTTTTGGCTCCAATCATAGACTCCATGCTGTGCAGTGGAAAGCAAAGAAGAACTTATATTCAATGGCAGGACTGCCCTCTGCAGATGTGTTTTTACAGGGCATGCTACATGGTTGATTTTAAAGCCAAACCTTGCCGGGCATAGCTGAATGTACGAAAAATCGCTCTCACTGTCTTCTTCACCACCACCAAGATTAAGACAGAAAAGCAGATAATGATCGAACAAATGAGGCACTCTTTAGCCGTGATTTAGTGCATCTCAGACCCACTTGTTTGATTTTGAATTTGACCCAGGACTAGAAATTTTCAATGCCCTTTTTTTTCCTGCTTGTAGTGCCAACAGGACACAGGGACACATTGAGTGGGAGACCTGGTACTAACAGCCAGAGTCATACACATGCATGCAATCACTCATACTGTCCCACGTATAAAAAAAAACCTCAAGCGTGCTTATGTGCACACACATGCTACACACGCATACTTATGTTCACACAGATGTGTGCAGTGGGGTAGAGTTGTATGGCTGTGGGCAGTTTGTGTAATGTCCAGTGGATCACTGGCCTGAGTGATGAGGTTTGTGTCACAGGTGTGGCCAGGGCACTCAGTCTGCCTGTTTCACCCCCATCCAGAACTGGTACAACTTATAAAAGACCATTTTGGACCCAACAACTTGGATTCAGCAAAACTCAAAATGGCGCAGGTTTGTTGCGTTCAGGAGGTGAGCGGTTTAAATCAAACAAAAAAGTCAGGTTTGTTCTGATGAGGTTTTGTTTTCGTCTGAACTTGAAAGATGATTCTTATTATTTTGTTTTTCATTTTAAATACAGTTTTAAAGGTCCAGCATTTCAGACAGCATGTTACAGCCATTAGGTTTAGGAGGTAAAATGACTAAGCATGACATATGTAAAATCTTACTGACAGACTGATGGACCCATTGGCGAGAGATGCTGATGTTGATCACATGGCCTGTTTTGAAAATGAATCAGCACATTTAGTAATCTGGTTCTTCCGTTGACATTCATAGCAGGTTTTTGATGTGGACAGGCAAAAAGAAAAGCATTGCTAATACCATTTGTGTTATTTTAAACTTACTATTTTGATCATTACATTCGTGGTCATCATACAGCATGTAGTCAACTTTTTGTTTTTAATCGGAATTCTTTGAATGACAAATGCTGTGAACTGTTCATGTCCAGACTGTTTCCCTACAGATACCGTCCACGTCCTCCCTGCTGTATGGGGTGCACAAGCGGACAGGAGAGCGGAACAAGTACCCTGTGGTGTCAGTCAGCAATGTGTACATGTTTCCAGGTGTGCCGTCGTTGCTGGAGACTGGCTTCGAATGTTTGGAGGTAACACTGCTTGCCAGGCTTTCCTCTGTTCTCGTGCTGGTCATCATGTGTAGTTGATGATGATGTGAAAACTCTACGGAAATGCATAAACGTACATAGACAATGAGGAAAAAAAGTTTCTGGCCTACGTTGGAGTTGACAGTGACCTTTTTTAGAATGTAAATGGTTAGTAGTTGGTGTGGAGTGTGCATCCCTTGGCTGGTTTTTGTTGGCTTTGTTTCGGTTGGCCAGCTTTGATCATAGGCTGCTGTATATTTTGTTGTCTGTGAGAAATGTGAACCATTAGTTCACCGTCTTGCCCCTAGATCACTATTGTATCCCTGAGTCATTGTGGTCTTGGTCAGTCATTGACCTTTAGGTTCCTGGAAGGAAACCATGGAAACCCAGTGAACTGAAGGAAACCATTGCAGAGATGGTCTCTTGGTCAAAAAGTCTGGGACAGTGTGGTTCCTGGCACAGAGGAGGCAGTGAACTGAAGGAAACCATTGAACTTTAGGAAACCATTGAACTATTAAACTGAAGGAAACCATTGAACTGAAAGAAGGAAACCATTGAAATTAAGGAAACCATTGAACTATTAAACTGAAGGAAACCATTGAACTGAAGGAAACCATTGAACTATTGAAACTGAAAGAAACTATTGAGCTGAAGGAAACCATTGAACTATTAACCTGAAGGAAACCATTGAACTGAAGGAAACCATTGAGCTGAAGGAAAAACATTGAACTATTAAATTGAAGGAACCCATTGAACTGAAGGAACCATTGACCATTGAACCATTTGAACTGAAGGAAGGAAACATTGAACTGAAGGAAACCATTGAACTGAAGGAAACCACTGAAAGGAAACCCATGAACTATTAAACTGAAGGAAACCACTGAAGGAAACATTGAACTGAAGGAAAACCATTGAAACTGAAGGAAACCACTGAACTGAAGGAAACCACTGAACTGAAGGAAAAACACTGAAGTGAAGGAAACCACTGAAGGAAGGAAAGAACCATTGAAAGGAAACCACTGAAAGTGAAGGAAATCACTGAAGTGAAGGAAACCATTGAAGTGAAGGAAACCATTGAAGTGAAGGAAAGGAAACACTGAAGAAAACCATTGAAGGAAAAACCATTGAAGTGAAGGAAACCATTGACCTGCAGGAAATCACAGTGCAGTGGATAGGATATTTACTGCCTGGTCTGACAGGGCACAGCCTATAGCTTCAGCAGTGTCCCAGTGAGTGAAGTGTGGAGTAGGAATTTTTTCCCACCTCCCATGTCATTCTGTGTGCTGACCTCATATGAAGGCTGAACCCCTGTCATTTTTTGTGCATGCAGAAGATCTGATTTGCACATTTAAGATGTTGTAATATTTGTTGGCATCTGATTGGTTATGGAAATACTTGGAAGGCAAGCAGATATTGAAGGAAACCATTGGAGATAGAGGCACCATGATGTCATCACTGCCCAGAAGACATGACGACGAACGCTCAAATGAAAATAGGCACAGGTAATACATGCTATGTAGATAGAGAGATAGATACGGGTAGACGTCACAGGTGAAGATTATGAAAGGGGTTGCCCGCATCGACTGCAGGCACACTCATAGCTGATAGGAGCCATATTTGAGAAAATGATGGTTTTGTGGGGTTTTAACTTGTTATTTACTAATTGTTTAATCACCATTTTCATCCTTGATTTGTTTTAGTTATTTAAGCAGGATCTGGCATTTCATGGAAGCAGGTTCATCTCAGTTTTGCGGTCTGTGTGTTTTGGGTGAGGATAGAGGGAAAGTGCGGAAGAGAGATAGAAAGTATGTCTGTGTATGACATGCCCATACCTATTTGTAGTGTGTACAAAAAACCTGCAAAATGTAGTGCAATTTGACATGCTACAATCATTTGTAGCTTATGCTGCCATTAGCATGAAGGAATTTCACTACAACATAGCTATACTTAGTAACTTAAGAAACAGGTTTTGTGGGGTTTTAAATATCTTTAAACCAAAACTTTGATTTGTGTAACATTGTGTTTCATTAATTTTCCGGTTGTTAAGGATGATCTTTGTCTGCGCAGGACCTGTTTCGTAACCCTGATGTGACGTTTTCACACTCAAGAAATGTACATCAATGTGAATGAGGTATCCATTGCCTCTGACATACAGCGCATCGCTGATCAGTTTCAAAAAGACCGTCGTCATTGGCTCCTACCCTGACTTCCACAACAGGTGTGTGTGTGTGTGTGTGTGTGTGTGTGTTTGTGTGTGTGTGTGTGTGTGTGATGTGTGTACACTGTGTGTGTGTGTGTGTGTGTGTGTGTGTGTGTGTGTGTGTGTGTGTGTGTGTGTGTCATGGTGTGTGTGTGTGTGTGTGTGTGTGTGTGTGTGTGTGTGTGTGTGTGTGTGTGTGTATGTGTGTGTGTGTGTGTGTGTGTGTGTGTGTGCGTATCTGCGCATGTGTATGTGTGCGTGTGCATGCACACAAAACAAGAGATTTCTTCATGTGAGTCAGCATGACTACTTTAGTTTTCTTTGAGCATGCTAATTCTCATCATTTGTGTGTGTGTGTGTGTGTGTGTGTGTGTGTGTGTGTGTGTGTGTGTGTGTACTCTGAGCTCAATGGAGAAAGAGTGCAACTAAGTCCATTATTGTAACTCAGAAGGATGTGAAGGCGTTTGTACACTGGAAGAAGCTTGGTTAAATATTAACATATAATACATACATATGTGCATGTATGCAAGCATTGTGTTTGATTTGTGAATATATGTATGAAGCATTTCTCTTTGTGTGTGTGTGTGTGTGCTTGTGTGTGCACACTTTGCTCCCATCATTGATGTATCAGTGCAACACAATTTTGATTGGCAATGACTGGAGTCCGATATGTCTTCACATTGTGATGTGTGGTGTTTGTTTGGTGGCAGTTACTATAAGGTGAAAATCTCGTTCGAATCCACTCACCAGGACCAGCTACAGAGTGCCTGCTCTCAACTCCAGGAAGTTCTGCCAAAAGGTACGTCACTGGTAGAAATAACAGTTGAGAACAGGTGTACATCAGTGATAGAAATAATAGTTGAGACACAGGTGTTCACTCTTAACTAGCTTCTAATACCTCATGGAGGATTTGGAGTGTATTTGTCATAACAAATGTGCATGCTCCAACCTTTCCATGGGATGCGGTGGTGTTTAGTGTGATGGATTCCGGGATGGGGGGGTTGAGTTTTGATTCCAATCAGCAGCTCAACCTTTCAGTGGGATGCAGTGGTGTTTAGTGTGATGGATTCCGGGATGGGGCACTTGAGTTTGATTCCCATCCCCCATCATTTGTGGGATTTAACTGCCCCCCATTTGTGGGATTTAACTGCCCCATTTGTGGGATTTAACTGCCCCATTTAGCCCCTGCTGAGAACTGAGTTTGTTGTGGGCTCTATTTGGAGACTGGAACCACACAGTCAGGTTTCATTCACTTAATGGATGCCTGTCTGGGAGTGTGGCTTGCCTGAAGAACATTGCCGGTCTGGTTGACCAAGTAAGCTTGACTAGGTCTGGTTGATGCCAATGTAAGCATAGTCTGTGCCCTATGTAACATGCTGCAAAGTGTCGGTGAGAGTGAAAGTGAGAAGAAAGTGACCAGCATCACTGTCAGGGAGATGCCTAAAGGAGAGGAGCTGACGACAAAGATAGGATGGAAGGGAGAAAATACACAGCCTCACAGTGTAAGCGTGATGTGGGTAAGGACAGAATACACAAGCAGCAACAGTCTTCAGCATACGTTAATCCCTAACTCCACGAAAAGTGCAGACTGTGGGGAAGCCTTTAACAGTCAGAACAAAATGGCTTATACCTATCACACCAGCAACTGAAAAAAGACAAGATGGAAAAGAATAGGAAGTCATCTGATGTATTTTATCCACGTGCACTCTTACTGAGCATGTCTGTCAGCTGCTGTCTGTTGTAAAGACCCTGAAAAGTTTGGGAATGGAGGTAGAAAGAAACCTCTGATGCTGCCAGGTATAATCATGGACTGATTCTGTTTTCAGAGTCAGTGGTAGCCTTTGAGAAAGACCCCATCAGGACAGCAGCTCAGCATGTACAGCTTTGTCAGTGCAGACAGTGACGACATCTTTCACAAAAGTGTCCGCCAGGCTGTGTCCGTCATGGAAGAGGCACTGGACAGATACAGGTAAATGATTGATTGTGAAAAGTCACATCTGTGAGGTGAGGCAAAATATGAGCAGTGTGTGAGGTATTAGGAATGAATGAAATCATTTTTTTTCTTTGATAGGTGAGGGGGAGGTATGGTGCATTTTAACAAATCAATGTTAAAAAAGATATCTCACTTAGAAATGTAACCAGGTTCTCTCTTTTTTTCTTTTCTCTCTCTCTCTCTCTCTCTCTCTCTCTCTCTCTCTCTCTCTCTCTCTCTCTCTCTCTAAAAATAGTATACTAGAGTTTAAAAAAATTGATGTAAGAAGAATGAAATTTCATGCTTTTTTGTTTGACTGGTTCAACTTTTCTTTTTTGTTATGAAAACCCACTTGATGTTGTATGCGCTCACAGTCTTTATGCTGTTCTGTACTTCAGCTTGAAAGAAATCTGCATTGGATTCAATGGAGGAAAAGACTGCACGCTGCTGCTGCATCTGTTTCATGCTGTCGTGCAGAAGTGAGTATGATCATGGTTTGATATGGAGACTGACTCTTGTCAGTCTGTGGGCGAGTGCTAGGTGTGGGCAGAGGCAGCATGCTAGACAGGCTATAAATTCAGAGGTGGTTTTTGATTCTCTTGGAAATGAGTATAACAAATCTAGTTGTCCACCCTCCCCAGTTTCTAATTATAACAACCTAAATCTATTAAACTGCACCAGGAATGGCATGTTTTGCAAAAGTACAGTGCTGACCTGAAACAAGAAATAGAGGGAGTAGATCTATCATTTCTGTGCTGACAAAGCACAGTGTAGGCATACTGCTGACATGTTTCATGGTATAACACCCCTTGTCTGAGTGTAACACACATTGTCAAAGTGAGACAGCACTCTGCTGGGTCCCATTCTGAAGAAAACTGGTGGGTGGTGGAGGGAGAAAACTAGTGGGTGGTGGAGGGGAAAACTGGTGGGTGGTGGAGGGGAGAAAAAAAACTGGTGGGTGGTGGAGGGGGGTGGTGGTGGAGGGGAAAAAACTGGTGGTGGGTGGTGGAGGGGAGAAAAAACTGGTGGGTGGTGGAGGGGAGAAGATGAACACGGAAGGAGGGAGGTGCGTCAGTCTGCACTGAAGCTGAATTGCTGTGTCACCCTTGACACAATCAAAATATGGTCGCCCAAAATGGAAGTGAAAAGGTTTGATTGTCCTGCACAATCAGACGGGCAGATATTTCAAGCCCTGTTTCAGCATATGCTAGAGTGCAAGAGCTGTTGATTGTTACTTTAACCTAGCAGTCACAAGGTCAGGTTTGCACAGTGTTCGCCTCAGACAGTCACTTGTCTTTAAGTTGAGCAGTGTTAGAGCAAATGTCTCAAGCATATAATGTCTCAAACATGCATGAGAGATATGGTGAGAAAACCCTGTTCTGCAGAAGCTGAACAGGTCCAAGGTTTATGATCTTAGAGGGAAGGTGGAAATGGGAGAGGATATGTGTATGTTGTTAGCAGAGATACTGAAATCTATCTGTATGACACGGTCAATAAATGGTTTTTGTTCATTTTGATAACATTTATTTTGTATGAAATTTTGGCAACTGACATATTTTTCATTGATACCTTTGTCTTGTAAGCGGATATTAATTACATCATTGTTTTTTAGATCAGCCGACCACTGAAGCCACACCATATTGCTCACAGGCCATTACCAGCTGTGTTCGTTGTTACAGAAAGTTTCCTGATGAACGAGAGAAACTGCAAGCACTGTACATTCGCAGTCGACTGCCGTTTCCTGAGGTGGAGCTGTTTGTTCAGCAGGCATGCAGCAGGCAAGTTCTCACCTGGTTTAGTTGTCACCCTGGTGGACAGGGAGGACAACTCTGTCGTTCAGCAGATTTTTTTTTCTCCCTTTGGGTCTGTGTTTTATGTAAAAAGTTACTTTTATCTCCTTTTTTTCCCTTCCTTTAGAAGAAATATGATTCACACTTCTTCATATTGTGGAGCAAATGTTTGTTCTCATTTACTGAAAATGAATCAATTTAAGTGAAGAAAGTGGGTTAAAGTATTAATTTGATTAATTGTTCCATTTTCTGTTTTTGATGTGTCAAAGACAGAAAACAGGATTGTGGGGGAGGAGGGGCAGGAGGTTTTGGAAAAGGGGGGGAGGGGGGGCTAAGCAGGAGGGAGGGGAGAAGGGGAAGGGCAAACCAAGGGTGAGGGTGAGGAAGGTGTAAATTAGGAATAGGTTTTGGTTCCAGCAAACCCTGGGAGAATAACTTGCTTGAAACAATGATTTAAAATGGCAAATTGAACAGAAATATGATGGGAAAGCCTTGATGGTATATTGTGGACCAGGTGCTTTGTCACTTGAGTAAATAACGTGAAAGGCAGTGTTAAAATGTTTTGAGACCAGATTTGATTAAAATGAACTAGATAAAACATTTTTTTTTTTATCACTTTGAAATCAAAGCCTGGTTGAGTATTGAGCTGTGTGGCAAACTCAGTGAAAAGGCTGTTTGCATTCTGCAGTGATCTTAGAGCAAAGGCTGACATCAATTTGTTGTGCCTCCTCCATTTCCCTGCCGCTGAAGCGCCTTCTTTTTGTCCTCCCTGCGACAAACGCCGTTCTTTTTGTCCACCGTTTGCTGCACCACGCCTTCACACCAAAACACTGACATCATGCTGTTCATCCTTCCATTGGCCACCGTTGGATGTACACCACGCCGTCACACATCCATACAAACTCCACCATTCTGAGAGACAAACTCTTCTGAGAGACAAGAGCAGTAAGGGGAAAAAACAAACAAACAAACAAAGAAGAATAAACTATGAAAAGGATAGCTTCAAGTGAAAGGCTCCTATACATAATGAATAACCTAGAACTGATCACATGCTCTTTCATTCACATCTTTGTGCTTTGTTTAGGAAAATGGTATCCTTTCGTGAGAAGAATCAATTTGTAGGTTACAGTGAAGCAGAGATCACAGGGAAATTAAGCACTTGGAAAAAGAAGAAGATGCAGAGCTGGGTATTGAACAAGATGGTGATGTCATTGATAGTAGGGCTGATGCTATTGTCTCTCAGAAGATTGTGCCATCATCTGCATTGAAACAATGGTGGACACATGCTCCTGGGATGAATTGTTTTTACTCAGGTTGTCGCTGTAAATTTGAACTGTCAGCAGATGCTAAACTGGATTCAGCTCTCTCTCTCTGTCTCTGTCTCTCTCTCTCTGTCTCTCCTCTTTTCTTTTTTTTTTGTGTGTGTTACAACTAACTGCAGAAAAACAACAGGTTTGCATTCGAGCAATTCCTTATCAAAGAAGTGATATCTGACCATCTGGAGCTAGGTCAGGGACTCGGTGCAAGGATGTGTGTCGTTCCAAAAGCCCCTGGAGGGTGGAGACCAGTCTTGGACCCGTCTCCTCTCAACTTGTACTTCTGGAGGGCAAAGTTCAATGTGGACACTCAGGCAGAGATTAGAGAGGCCATTCAACCTGGGGACAAGGCCACATCAGTTGACTTCAAGGACACATACTTCCATATTCTTAAGCACCCAGCACACTGCAAGTACCTGAGATCATGTGGAAGGACACAGGCTTCCAGCTGTTTGGGCAGATCTCATTGGTTGGTGCCTCAATTTGGGCGTGGTCCTACGCTTGAATCCCCAACTGCTGCACCTGCACACTTGCTTTTTCTGGACCCAAGTGTGCACATCAGGTGATTTTGCTGGCTTCAAGGGCAGTCTGGGTCCTGTCCCGTGGGAGGGCCTGGACTGTACTGTCCCGTGGGAGGGCCTGGACTGTACTGTCCCGTGGGTGGGCCTGGACTGTACTGTCCCGTGGAGGGCCTGGACTGTACTGTCCCGTGGGAGGGCCTGGACTGTACTGTCCCGTGGGAGGGCCTGGACTGTACTGTCCCGTGGGAGGGCCTGGACTGTACTGTCCCGTGGGTGGGCCTGGACTGGACTTGCAGCAGGACTTCCAAGCCATAGTGTCAGGTGCCAGACACTTCGGATGAAGGCTTGGTATGGGTTCCCTTGGCAGAGATGGCTGAACTGGTGTCGCAAACACAACACGCCTTCGACCAACCTGTGTGGCATTCAGTAGGCCAACTTTTCATTAGAACATCAACAAACCCAGACGCCATTGTATTAAAACTTGAAAAACATTAATCTCAGCAAAAGACTGTCCATCGGTAAATGAACAGACAATGCATGGTATGTGAGAGTTTGTTGGAGGAAAGAAGGACAGTAAGAAAGTGGTAAAAAAAATATAGGAGGATAGAAGCCCCACCTATATGAGGGAAAAAGGAGAAGAAAAAAAAAAAGTAAAAAGCTGTCGGAGGCCCCATAAAAAAAAAAAAAAAAAAAAAACTCACTTTTTGGCATGTCTCCACTCTCAGCTGAACCTCTTCGCCAGTTCGGTTCAAGGTCACACATCAATTATCTGAACTATTATCAGGTAACCGGGTGACCTTTTTTTGACTTGGGTACTCTTCTTAATTAAAGATGCAATCAGAGTTGCCACACTACGCATGGCTCATACCCCTTAAAAGGTCCCTTTGCTTGGTTCTTGATTTTCTCAGGAAACCCCATTTGAGCCTGTACACTCCATTCCTTTTGATCTTTTGACTCTCAGAACAACATTCCTCCTTGTGCTTGCTTCAAGGAAACACAGGGGCAAGATTCATGCCTTCAAGATGTTCCCTTCTACAGAAACGGGTGGTCTGTCTCAGATTTCTGCGAGAGTTTTTTTTTCCAAGAATCGGGAACCAGGCAATTTCATCTGTGAATGTCACAATCAGGCCCCTGTTCTGTGTTGTGCCAGTGGTGGAAGAAGACTGTTATTGATGTCCTGTCACATGCCTCAGATGGTAGCATGACAGGATGCATTCTGGGCGGACTTCCCAGGGGCAGAGGTTGGATCAGCCAGGTGATACACAAAGCTTACACTCAGGCTTAAAGGGGTTCAGTGTTCTGAATCATGGGTGACATGACATTAGAGCTATAGACACTGGCTGTGTTCCAATACCAATTGCCATTCAGCAAGGTTTCAGAGGCAGCATTACGATTTCTGAGAACTCCTTCATTTATTTCTACCTCAGGGATTTCAGAATGACCAGGGCTGATGGTTCCAGAGGGATTTCCTTTGTGGTGGCTAACACAGTTATGTCCCTCTCTAGGACCTCCTGCGCAAACTAGTAGGGCAAAGCCCAGCCTCTCTGCCTTGAATTCTGCACCAGTTTGCCATGGTACAGAATGCGATAGTAATGTCAGGAGATTTTTCAACTAACTACTTTGGCTAGTATGCTTACAATGTCAAACTCTCATGTCTACATGGCCCTTCTTTGTTATCAGTGCTTTGGTTCACATGGGGTCAGTATGAGGCCATAGGAATAAGGGGGTTAAGTACCAGTTCAGCACTGACAGGAAGGAAGAGCACTGATTGGCTATAGCAGATGGGCAAGGAACCAGACTGTCTTAATATTGCCATAGCCACAAAATTTGGCTAGCAGAAGAAAGCGGCTGATCAGGGTTTGCACCCTCTGATGTGGCCAGTGTATCAGCCAAACTGGGAGTTCACTGAAAAACTCTCCATCAGCGCTAGCAAGGACTAGAAAATGGTGAATATTGTTTCCATTTTCATGAGAATTAGATGAAAAACTCTCCAGGCTATCAACATCAGCAAAGATTGATTATGTAGAATATTGCTGTCATTTTCATGAGAGCTTGCTAAAAAACTTTCTGTGCTGTCAACATCAGCAAAGATTGATAGTGTTTTCATTTGCATGCATATTGATGTCAATAGCCTTCAACTAAACTACACCAACAAAAGTCCAGTTGCAGATGTTGCACAGAAATTGATAGAGATTTATTTTTTATGTTTATAATTGTGCATGTGATTGCAGTTTAAGAGTTGATTTTTCATACTTGAACGTTGGTCTTGTGCTTTACCTTGAAGGTACCACCTGGAGCTGATTCGCTATGAAGGACGCATCAAGGAGAACTTGGCTGCCCTGAAGGAAGATCGCCCCCAACATCAAGGCTGTTCTGATGGGGACCAGGACAACCGATCCATATTCAGGTCTGTGGGTTTGTCATCAGATTGGGTATTGTGTGTTTGTCATCAGAGTATTGTATGTTTGTTTTCAGAGAATACCTTGCTGTGGTCATCAGAGAGCATAATGTGTTTTTTTTGTGTGTCAGAGAGTACTATGTCTTATGAAAGAGCTGTGCATGTTTCATCAAAGAGAACTGCACCCTGCATTTGTGATAAGAGAAATTGGCATTTTTCATCAGAGTGCTTTACTTTGTCATCATTGAGTAATTTGCATGTCATCAGGGTACTGTGCATTTATCATCACTGTACATTTGTTTTCAGAGAGTACAGTATATTTATCATCCAGTATTGTACACTGATCATCAGAGTTTGTACATCTGTCATCAAAGTACTGTGCGTTAATCATCAGAGTATTGTGCGTTTGTCGCTAGAGTACAGTACATTCGTCACTAGAGAACTTTGTCATTAGAGAAGTGTATGTTTGTCACTCATTTTTAAGTCTCCCTACTAGCATGGAAGATGTGCAGTTCATTATGCAGTAATAGAAGTAAAATGTTACACCTCGCTTTTCTTTTCTTCCACTAGTTTTATGTCTAGGTGTGTGTTTGACTTGTGAGTTGACTTCAGCGTGGTGACAGCCCTGTTACGGCCCTTTGCGGTCGGCAGGACTATAAGCAACATAACCTCACCTTACCTCAGGTATGTGTTTCAGGTCACCTGGAGTCCTTCTCCATGACTGACCCTGACTGGCCCCAGTTCATGCGTGTCAACCCCATCCTCACCTGGAAGTACGCCACAGTGTGGAAGTTCCTGCGCTCTTTGTGTCTTCCTTACTGCAGCCTCTACGATCAAGGGTACCTTCCCTTTGGTTTTCTGGTTTTGTGCATAGACGTGTCTTTTTGGTAATGCACATTCAATTTCTCTTCCTTTCAATTTTTCACAGCTATTTTTTTTTTTTTTTTCATTTTGTATGGTGCTTCATTTAAATTTATGTTCTTGAATATGTTTGCTAGATTTGTCTGCAGTGTGATTTTAACAGCAGTAACAAAAATAGATTCAAAAGAAAATTATAAAGAAATCTTACTCACAGAATGACCATGCCAAGATTATTTTATCCTAATTTGTTGACTGCGGTAGAATTGTTGCCCTTTGATATTCCTTTTTGCCAGACCAAAAGCTTGAATTTTTGTTTGTCCCCTATACTGTGAAAACAGCTTAGAGATGATGAAAATGAGTCCTTGCAGACAGGATGGAAACGGAAGACAGCGTACTTTCTTTATTCTTGTTTCACTCTGCCTCCCCTCCCCTTCTCCTCTTGGGTCACCACTCTCTCTCCCCTTACACCAACTCAGATAATAAAATGTCCAGTGAACATGTCAATCAATTGTCAGTACGACTTAAATGTGTGGCAAAAACTGCCAGAAATGCCCACTTTGAGTGTGCCCAGCATTGTAAAGAACTGGGGTCACAGGACAGCAGGCTTGTAGCCAACGTTTGGCCGTGACTGAGAAGAGGATGCCAGCAGGATTCCATTGCGCTGCAGTCTGGTCCCCCTGGTCCTGTGGAATTTGATGAGGAATAAAATGTCATGTATGTGGTTGAAACCAAAAAGAAAAAAGCAATGTCATGTATGTGGCTGAAACCAAAAAGAAAAAAGCAATGTCATGTATGTGGCTGAACCAAAAAGAAAAAAGCAATGTCATGTATGTGGCTGAACCAAAAAGAAAAAAAAAAAAAGCAAAACAGGGAGGCAGAGGACCCAGGAGGCTGTTTAAAGCCCTCTGACCAGGCCAAGAGACGGAGCCCTCCAAGGCTGAAGAGTTGATGCACCTTTGACTAGTACAATCATATCACTTGGAGGCAGCTTTTTTGTTCTTACATCACAATCCGCACAACTGCCATGTTACAAACTGACGTTCATCTCATGGAACAGTGGAGTTTACTTGACACTGGCTGGCTTGAGGCTTTACAAGCTAGTTTTTGTTCACCATATTTGGTGTTTACCGTTAATGAAACATGAGGAAATGGTCAATTTGCACACAAGAAACAGTTTGTGTTCACCAGCATTTTCTATACCCACTGTGAAGTCCAGTATATTTCATGGAGGTGGAGAAAGAAGCCATACAGCTGCACTAGATGCAAGGTGTGAAATTCCAATTTTCATCCATTCTGGATGTGTCGTCTCACTTATGCATATAACCAGGAAAGTTGCTGCATTTTAAAAGAGCTTCTGCGTGTAAATTAGGCAATTCTTTATGTCTGTGTTTTGCTTGGTTGGTTGATGTTAGTAGAGAACAGGGGACAAGTGCGGAGAAATTGATTTTTGTTTAAATTGTGTTTATGATCAGTGTTCTGTTGTTGTGACGGTCAGGTACACCTCACTGGGCTGCATGAACAACACCCACCCCAACCCGTCGCTGCAGTGCATGGACGCCAACGGCATCGTGTCCTACAAAGCCAGCGTATGAACTGGTGGAGAACGGCAACGAGAGAGATGGCCGCAATGTGTGACAGCGTTTTTTCAGCTGAAGCAGTGCTCCTTTCCCATGGAAACAGCAGTGAGACATGGCCGCAGTGTGTGACCTAACAGTTTAACGGAAGCAATGTTCTGTAGTGAAGACTACCACAGTGAGAGAGACAGCGGCAGTATGGTAGCTAAGGCGATGCTGCCCGTCATGAAAACTGAAATGAGAGCACGGACCTGTAATGCATGACCGAGGTAGCTGAAGTAGTGTGTCCCTTGGTGAGAAAAAATGAAAATGAGGCGACTGTTGTATGTTCTGACCAAGTGTTGCGGTGAAAAACCAAGTGTTGAGGTGAAAACGATTGTGAGTGCGACAGCCATTACATGTGATAGAGTGGTATAGTTATTGCTTCTCTGTGATATTTTGATCTCTGGATTTAAAAAAAAAAATTCCAGTTGTTGTGTGACATCTTTTGTGCCGGTATGACCTCCATACTGTTCAGTGGTCTGCCATCCACAAACACACCCAAGAGCTTATCCCGTTGTAGCCTCAGTGCTGGCTAGGTCATCACGAGGCAACCCACTAGAGGAGGCACTGCACTACTGCCAAGTTGCTGTGGTGGCATTCAGTGGTGCCTGTTTTAACATACCCAGGTCATCACCCACTAAGCCCCCTACAGATGAATATAACTATAGCTTTTGCTTGGGTTCCCAGCCATGTGGGCATTTGAGGCAATGAAATGGTTGATGAGCTTGCCACAAAGAAAAAGTTGAGCAGACTGTCTATCCCTCTCACTGATCTGAAACCCAAAATCCCAGGTTTATGTCAAAGCCCTCTGGCAAGAGGAGTGGGACTCGCAGATGGATAACAAACTATCTAAAATCCATCCAAACCTGAAAGAGTTTTTACCATGTTCCCGAGGTGGCCATAAAGAAGAAAGTTTTGTGCCGTCTGCGTACAGGCCACTCGTTTTACATCCATTCTTATCTTTAAGGTGAAGAACATAATATCTGTGGTGTGTGCATTGGGACTTGCATGATGCGAGACATAAACACTTTACAGCAGACTCCATGAAAACTTTATTCAGAGATGTCCCACCTGATGTGATGTTTGATTTCTCAGGGAGATTAACATGTTTCATCTGAACCAAGATTTTATGGAGGAAAGAATAAGAACAAAATTTCCTGCGTGTTTTTGGAAGGTGCATTTTAAATAGTTGTGTAAATGAGTGGGGGAGGGGGAGTGAGTCTTTTTTTTTTTTTTTTTAAATGACTTGTGAGTTAACTTCAACGTGGTGTCAGTCCTGATATGGCCCTTTGCAGTCGGCTGGGCTATAAGCAAACATTCCCTTTACCATACAGATGGCAGTAATCACTTAGTCGCAGAGCCAGTGTGAGAGAACCACACCCCCTCTGGAGGGTGCTGCAACATCTGTCCTCATGAACTCACCGATACTGGCAACCTCCACCAAAACTCACCAAGGGCACAGACATGGAGAGCAGAGTACTTTTATCGCAGTGTCAGCGTCATATCTTATCTTATTCTTGCTCCTATTGGAACAATGAAGAACATGAACATGTACAAAGTTAGTTGTATTGAAGTTGGCTGTGAAGAAATCCAGTGCACCCGCCACTTTGGTGTAATGTTCAGCATTTCTTCTTCTTTCTTTCCAAAATGTCATGTTTAGATCTTACACTGTAGCTGAAACAGGTGGTGAATTTATACAAGTGGGGCGAGTGGGATGGGGGCGATGACATATTTTTGACACTCCATATTGGACCTAGAAAAAAAATTGCATACAGTGGAATTGAAATAATTCAGCGCCTGTTGTGTGAGATGGTTTGTACTAACATTCCTGTTCTATAATTAGAGTAGACACGCACGTATGTGGGGGCATGTTCGAGGTTGTATGATGAATACATGTAAATTGTAAGTGACAAATCATGTAATGCCATATTACAATTGTTATTGTACCTAGTGTTCACCCTTTATTATGCCTTGAGGTAGGGAAGTGGGGAGGAGACAAGGGAGTGGGGCATGGATCATATCCCTAGCCATGTCTGTTAAATCTGCAACTTTTAAATGAATGATATTGTCGAGGAGATTTAAGGAGTGGAGGGGAGTGACAAGAAGTTGAGAAGACCCCAGCAAAGCCGCTTTGATGTTCTCCATGTTGGAATCTGATCTGAAAGAAAGGCACATGTGCATGCACCTGCAGTGGTGGAGGTGTGATTGTGTACGGGTATGTTTGCATTCATCTACCGAGTAGCTAATGAATAATAAAAAAAAGGAAATAAAAGAAAAGAAAGAGTTTGAAACAACGTGTAGCATAGGTATGCTTGCATTCATCTGCTAAGAAACTTATTAATTTTTTTTTAAGCTATTGAATTATAAGAGCATGTCCATTGAGTTTGAATTATTGTATTTCTAAAAGGCCATGTACGATTGAAGTTACACAATTCATATGTTCCAGAACAAAATTCCAAAAGGTGATCCTCAGATAAGACCGAAAAAAAGCACTCAACAGATCTCTTGTCATAGAAAACTTTGCCACATTGTATCGAAAGAAAGCACTGGGGGGGGGGGGATGCAAACTGTGAGTCAACAATTTAGGCCAGGTCTGTCTTCAGGCATGAGACTCCCAATCTGTCCTTCCGTCTGATTAGTACGTCACAGTGTATGAGAGTGTAACTGAGTTTATAGACACTTTTATGTGGGATGTAAACATAGTCAAATTTGTTACATTGCAAATCAAGAAGCTTCCACTGGGCAAGAAGATGTGTTGTCTCCCCTGACTATTCAAAATATTTGCCCAGTTCAAGTGATATTGTCAAAAGTCATAAAACCATGTCAAAAGAGAGAGCATTTTTTCACAACACTTCCACAAATTACTTCTGTGAATCAATGGTTCATCCAAATACATATAACAAAATCTATGCTTGCACACAGAAACTTCCTCCAGAACAACACGCCACTGGAATACATGTTTACTTCAAGAATCTCAACATTTCCCATTAAATTAAAAGAGCACAAAAGTTGTTTTTTTGTTGTTCTTTTTTTTTTATAATCATAACGGCTTTCCCTAACTCTTTATAACAACTTGACATAAAATCATATCACACATTCCCATTCAAACTGTCACAATCACTACATAAATTGATAACCCAAACGGAAATGTTCACTGCAAATGTGAACTTCTCTACACCCAAAAAGAAATGTTCACTACAAATGTGAACTTCTATACAGGGCTATCAATCTACAAAACATGGCCATTCTATTCACAGCTTCCAATCTACAACTATCTGTTTGATCTAAAAATTCAGATTCTTATGCAGCTGCAACTGCATAGCAACTACTCCCGAGCTCTCTCATCTACTTGGCGATTCAAAGATGTAAGGTTACCAGCGAAGTTCTATTTCATTTATTTAAGGAGTGACATGGCTAACATTATAAAGAACAAAAGTCAGCAAGGCAAACTGTTCTTCACAATTCTTGTTCTTGGTAACAACTATAATCCGAGAAATAAACTCCACAACACCTGGAATGCTGATTCAAAAATTGTGTATGACAGACATAGTAAAGAACAAAATCATTGCAAAACAAGACATTCATTTTTCTGGGTTAACAAGTCTGGTCCCATGTGCTGAAAGGTCTAGATTTCTTTACTACACTGAATGGTGACAACAACATAGAATTGACTTCTATTTCACAGTTTTCCACAGTTTCTTGACATTGTACAGTGTGGGTTTCTATGAACTGGTCTTCATATTTGGGACCTGGAGCTTCAACTGAAGGCTTCGTGTGCCATTACATGTCAAAAGGCAAAGTCTACCCAATGAATTAACTGGGGCCCAGGAACGATAAACTGTTTAATCTTGCATCTGTAACTAGTGTAAGTCCTAGTGACAAGTGTCACTGTGTGAAAAACACTTTCTCATCTCTTTCGTAATTGGTGCTGACATCTTTGCATCAAACTTGTTCATACAAGTAAATGAAGCATTGGTACTGTTCATCATATCATAAACATCACTTCAAAAAAACAAAGACTACATCCTATGCGCTTAGTACCGATGTACACCACAACAGACGTGATTACACAACTTGATAGTGTTATACTGATATGTCATTTTAACGCGCGAGAGTGTGATGTAAAGGTGTTGGTAAAACATGTAAACAATGATTGCAAACATAAAGACACTGAGAGTTACAAAGTGAATGGTGCTTATTGTGAAGTGGACAGTAGTATCTACATGACACAATGTCAACGATGCAGTTCACCATTATCACATGCATGCACATCCACACATACGGAATGATCAGTTCTGATTGTATATGACACTGGAATTACCACACCCAATTTTTTTTCATCCCATCGTTTCTTTTTTCGATTCCACAATCACTCGATAGCTAGCTATTTTCACATTTCCTTTTCTTTTCAAAATTGAATAATACAGAGTATATTCGTTTCCTTAGAAATATTTACAGAATGCACTCTCTTGCAAACCTGAAAACGTGAGATTTTACACTGGAATTGATACATGGTGTGGGAGGAGTAAGCAAGCATCAAGAGTTTGTTCATACTGTTATAATATGATGGCAAGAAAATACGCTGATGATCTTTCAGCAGAAAAAAACATGCTACCAAAAAATCTCTTTTTTTTTTAAAGTTACAATGAGCACTTTAATCTCTTTTTTTTTTTTTTTTTTTTTTTTTGAACTGGTGGGTTTGGGGTGGTGGTTGTTCCTTAGTGTGAGAGATTTGGGTTTGCTTGTAAAGGAATGTGTGAAACGAATGACACATAAGAATTATCTATAAAAGGAACAAAGACACCCTTTCCCCCTTATTCCCCAGAAGCAATATCACATTAGCTGAATGTCATTCTTTAAAACACATGTAACTGGATAATCTCAACTTGACACCAATTTATTACCTGCAAATAAATCCTTCATTTGAAAAGCCTGAACACGCATAAATTACTTTACTCTTGAAATACCAAGGGCCAATATTACATCAAATGCAATGACAAAATCATTTCACTATGAACCATCAAAAAGTAACTGGAATGAGTATTCTGCTTTACATTATTTTATCAAAACTGAACTTTGACATACTTGGCCCATCATCTTCTGTCTTTTTGGCTGAGAGAACAGTAAACTATCAGTAACTTCATCTTCCCATGTTTACACACAGTAAGGAAGACTGTCCGCAACACTAAAATACATTTTTCTTGAAACCAGACCTAAGAAAGATGATGAAAAAAAGCCCTGCATTCTAATTCTGTAGCACCTGGGTCTGGCTGCCAGATTCCACATACTGAGGCGAAGGAAGAAAACCTAATCATGATGCATCCGCAGGCATAGTTGCATACACTCACTTTCACTGGTCTGGGGGCTTTCATTTCTAAGACATTTCATAGCTGGAGCGGTTGTTCATTTTGTATTGCACAAAGGAGAAAATGAAAAGAACCACATAGATGGCAGCAGCAATCCAGCAATTGATGGCGTTTTGTTCGTACTTCGTTTTGGCATAGTCGGCATCAAAGTGGTGGCTTTCCCAGTCGCCCAGTGGTACGTCTTCAAACAAGGCCGGACTGCGCACCCAGAAGAAATATGCCCAGCAGTGCCTGGAAATGAACAAAACAGTTTTGCACAATACACACACATGTATAAAACACCTGATGTCTGTCATGTGTGTGTCTCAGTGTTTGTGAATGTTTCACTACCATAGTGAGGGCACTTTTCCGTTAACGTATGGTTACTCAAGTCCTGAGGAGGCTTCCATGTGAAAGCGAAGAAGTCCAACAGGTTACAGTACACTTTTCAGTCCTGGAGACATCACTTTCAGAATTTGGGACTTCTTGACAGAAAAAGGCAGATTTTGAGACTTTGACATTTTTCTCCTACAGCAATGACATCAGATCACTTTATACAATGTTCATGTCCTCTTGAGAGGTATCTGTGTTTAATATCGAGTCATTACAAGGTACACCATAAAAGAATGGTTGAAGGAGGTGCATGTGTGTGTTGCCTTCTGTTTCGAGATAAAAAAGAAGAGTACATTAACCCTTTCACCGCCATGGGCGCTTTTTTGGCGACGACTTGGCAGATCGCCAAGGGCGCCTTTTGGTGACAAAGTAGGGTGACCTAACTCCCGATACTCTCACGATCCTAGTTCATGAGATAAAAAGCCAGCAATAAACGTCATAGTTGGGGGATGGTCTGGCCCATGCTCACAGCCATTTGCTTTGTCAGAACACTATTCAGTTCAGTGTTTTATTGACTTTATTCCGATTGTTTTTCCATTCACTATGACGTCACCACCAAGCACTTTACGTACTCGACCTTGCCGTACATTTACCATAGATCAAGTGCTGGGAATATTGAATAGACAGTTGGTTGTTCCTAATACAGATGAAGAAGACCCAGACAGCCACGAGTAAAGAACGATAGTGAGGGCTTGACCGAATTATTCCAACGTGAAGCGTTGGACCGTTGCCAACTTGTTATGAGAGGCTGATAAGACGCCCACTTACTACCCTACCGCGTGTGCCCCAGTGTTTTTGCGTTGAGCCAGCCAGCACTGACTGACTGTTCACTAACTCTATGTGAGGGAGCCAACTAAGCTTTAGGCAATGAACTTCACACACACGCTGTGGGCCCACTCTCGCTGGTCGAGGTTGAAGGGGGCGTGGCCAACTGACACGTGAGAGGCGAGTATCACAGACGTCTTTCGAGTGGGTGTACAGCTGATTATATAGATCAACTGAATGACAAGGGTTCAGAGACAACAGGCACATGAATGACTTTGTGTTCATAAAAAAAAATATATATATATTACTGTTGAGAGTGAAAGGGACGTGTGTGTTTGTGTGTGTGTGTGTGTGGGTGTGTGTGTGTGTGTGTGTGTGTTCCCTTTTTCTTTCTTACATGTGTACCAGTTAGGCATAAGAATGTGTGTGTGTGTGTGTGTGTGTGTGTGTGTGTGTGTGTTTCCCTGCTATTGGAGTAGTTGTATTTGTGGCCGTTTCATGCACTTTCTGTTGGGAAATACCATACTTTCTGGTCTTCAGTTGTGAGTGGAGTATTTTTTCCTCCATTGTTGAGAGTTTGTTGCATTCTTTCTTTATTTTTTACGCTTAGAAGAAACATAACATTCTTTTTTTTTATTTTGCTTTTTTTTTTTTGCACTTGAAATCACTAAAAAATTGAAATTGTTGTTGACTTACCATTACTAACATGTTACGATATAATAAAAGTACAGTGTATCTCCTCCATTTTACAAAAAATAGCATGAGAATGGTTGTTTAGTTCCAGAGATATCCGCGTTTCACATATGCTGATATACAATAAGAGCTTTTTTGGAAAATGGCTGGCGATGGAGATTTATGCAAAATAGAATGTCTGGCGGTGAAAGGGTTAACATATGAAAAAATATGTCCTAATAGTAATACACACTTTCTATTTCAGACAACTGACTTGTTCTTTGAAGGAATGGGGCAGCAGAAAAATGTCCCTCTCCAGTGAGTGTTTTGCAAGTCCATTCTTTGGAAGGGAAAGTAAGTCGACCAGCCGTCCACCTTTTTTTTTTTTTTTTGCTCTGTATAAAGAAATCAGGTTTGACTTTGAGGTGCCTCTTTTTTACCAAAGTAGACGACTTCTCTTCACCTGTCAACTAAGAATCACTTGCTGGTCTGCTTTACTTCCCTTTCACAAGAACCATCAAACTGACAACAGCCCTCAATAGTAAACAACTCAATTCTGTCTCCTATCTGTGAAAATCTGTATTCATCAAGTAACAAACTGATTTTTGACATTTCCTCTATTTTCTTCCACTAAGTTCCAGGAAACATAACTCACAAGGACCTGGATTTCTTTTTATTTCCACTTTTCATGTCATACGTAATCCAGTAAACCCCTTTGGTTTGTGGCGCAATGTCTATTTTTCAATCTTGGAATATGGAAATTGTACACAAGCTCACTGTCATAAAGTTCAGTGTCTACACTAATACACTTGTTGCAGGCTAACTGATGTAAAATTCAAACTGGAAACACACTGGGGACTGCAGACCTCTGCTAAGGTTTAACATATGCTAGATCTGCCCTTTGATCTGAATCCATACCAACATTTGATGAATTCATCCTTCGGCCTCATTCATTTATTCATTTTATTTCATTTAAATCTAATGCAGTTCTGTAGTGTGTTTGCATATCATTTTTTTGATAATCTTCCTGACAGACAGACCAAGCCACCAACCAACGCAGATTGCGAAAATATAACATCCTTAACATAAGCAATAAATCTAATTTAGCGCAAATAAAGCTTTCCTTGACCTCCTTTTTCTCTAAACGCTCCCAACAATGCAGGTTGTGCAAGATCTATGCAATTTACATAGGTTTCACAATGTGGGTTTACTGTGTTTATCCCTCTTCATATGATGTTCATTGAAAAGATTCATACTTGTAAAAGAATCTTCAAGAGTGCCAAACTTAAGGCATTGGTTAAGAACAAATGCACTAAACATGCACCCACTACATTGTCACAAATTCTGTTAACTTATCTTTACATGTAGGTACCACACCAAACTTGTATTGATTTGAAATTTGCTTGATGTTTGTTTTTCTATTTTGAAAAAGAAGAGGCATTTTAAAGCCATTTTATATAAAATGAATAACACAAACAACTCTTGCCCCCATGATAAAATAATTGCACATCCTGAATGATCCCAACTCCAAACAAATGCTACTTACGAAACCAAATTGCTTAGCATAAGTGACAACACAGAGAACACAGAACACATAAAGAGACATCCCTGAAACAGGATGTTCCAAGCTTGCCAATGTGCCCTGTACCTGACAGTGTCATGTCTATGCATTAACTCGAGAAATGAACAAACACAAATGAACAATACATCAA
>JADBJO010000772.1:127500-182500 GCA_016801955.1 Conus betulinus | reverse complement strand
AGAGGGCATCAGACAACTCTCTCTCTCTCTCTCTCTCTCTCTCTCTCTCTCTCTCTCTCTCTCTCTCTCTCTCTCTCTCTCTCTCTCTCACACACACACACACACACACACACACACACACACACACACACACACACACACACACGCACACGCACGCACGCACGCACGCACGCACGCACGCACGCACGCATGCACGCACACACACACACTGACTTGCTGGAAGTCAGAGGCCTAATCCAGGGAGGCGGTGTGGAGAAGTGTTTCTGCTTCAGGTCAGTAGGTTTTGAATGAGAGGTGACTGCAGGTGGGAGCTGAAACAGACTTAAAAGAAAACTAGTCTTCCGCCAGACGAAAGAAAGAAACAAATTACATGACAAAGCACGACACGTTTCGACCTCTGAGATTAACATTTTTCATCTCGTCTAAGATTTTATGGAAGAAAGATTTTTAACGAAGTTTCTGGTGCGTTTTAGAAGGTGTAGTTTGAAGAGATGTATGAAAGGGTTTTTATTGTTTGTTTGTTTTGCTTGTGAGCTGACTTCAACGTGGTGACAGCTCTGATATGGCCCTCTTCTTCTTCCTTGTACGACCAACATCATTTTGCTGATGGTTTTGTTGTATTTGGGGAGATTGCCGAAGATTGCGCTGTTGTGAGGATTTCTTAAAAAAAAAAGGGGGGGGGGGGGGGGGGGGGGGGGGGGGGGGTCAGGGGGGGGGGGGGGGGGGGGTAGTGGTCAGGAGGGTAAGGGTAGGGGAGAGGAGGGGGGAGGGGTTGGTGTGTGGGGAAGGGGAGGGGTGGTAGTTTCAGGTTCTAAAGATGGGAGGCCAGCCTGGGCTTGAAGCAGTCCAGTGACTCAGCTGTCACAACCCTTTGTGGTTGGCTGGGTTTTAAGCAACATTACCTTACCTTAGGTCTCCGTCAACCAGATAAAACACATTCAACGTCCATTGTGCGCCCAGTTTGAAGAGATAAGTGATTGCTCGTTCTTTGTTTTCATTGTCCTGAATGTTGTTTATCTTGCCTGAAGAAGACCTAAGAGGTCGAAACGCGTCATATTTTGTCTTGTAATTTGTTTGTCCCTTTCGTCCGGCGGTATAGGGTTTGTTTATTGTTTTTTTTTTTCTTCTCTTTAAGTTTGTTTCAGGTCATTTTTTCCCCCCCACCACATTCCCGGTCTATCAAAGAGACCTACATCGAGATTAGGCTCTATGTTGTAAAGAAGAAATCTTTCGCTTTCTTTGAATTTGGAAGGGAGGGACTTAAACATAACACATGGCAATCACTGGATTTCAAACATAATAGGGTTTGGGTAACCAAAAGGTGGAATTATGAAACATACTACGATACTGAAGTTATTAGAATCGGGTTTAGCTTATCAACTAAGCCTACATCATCTTTCTCTTCACCTCTTTATAGATCCACCCCCACCCTGTTTCAGGTCAGTAGTTTGTGCAGCGTTTCCGTGCTCATGCTGTGTCCTCACCAACATGAATCTTACCAGAATGTCTGCACCTCGATCAGCCATGGCGTTGATTGCTGACCCGTCGATGTATCTATTCATCCACGCTTCCTGGGGGTATCTTTCAACAGTCATGCCGACGGTGATGATCTGCTTCATTTTGTCATCCTGTCCATCCCAGAGGCTGAGCTGAGATGAAAAACCGCAGTGCAGACCTTGATGTCAGGCTGGCCTACAGCCCAGGTTCCTGGCAAACTGGGCACTTGCTCTTTAAATACTGTCGGGAAAGCTGTTTGCTCTCCAGAACGAAGCTGTTCTTTTTCAGCCGGGTTTTTAGCGGGTTTTGGTTTTGAGTTGTGTCTGGAGGGAACCAGAACTTTTCTGTCAAGCCATGGTCTGGGCTTCTCCCCTCCGACCCAAAGACTTCGTGCTTGAAACTGTCTCCGTTTCATGGATGGGTGATGGAGCTGTTTGAGGTGTAGCCCGACTGATTCTTGATACACAGTCTTCAGCATTGCATGTGCGCTTGCGCATTCATGTGTGTGTGTGTGTGTGTGTGTGTGTGTGTGTGTGTGTGTGTGTGTGTGTGTGTGTGTGTGTGTGTGTGTGTGTGTGTGTGTGTGTGTGTGTGTCAATTTATCATTTATTCACCATGGTCTTGATATAGCCTATTTACATCCCCATGTCATGTTTTGAAATTGCTTGTAGGCCTTCTCATCTCGTCATCTCAATCTGCAAATAATCATTATTATGTGTGCGCGCGCATGTGTTTGTGTGTGTGTATGTGTGTGTGTGTGTGTGTGGGGGGGGGTGCGTGTGTGTGTGTGCAGGTGTATGTGTGAGGGGTGGGGAGGAGTGTGTGAGTGTTGTTGATGTAGATACAAATACATGTACTAACACAGGCTTTTATGTAACGAGTTATAATGTCTCTTTGTAAGGTCTTCTGTACTTGCGAAATGATGTGGAACAGAAGAAAAATTTCAAATGGACAATAACGTTGATTGAATTGAATTGAATTGAATGTTGTCTGTTTGTTGGAACAACGCGAAACCAAAACAATTTCGTTTGCTAATTCACAGGCTAAGTAAAGAATCTTAAATGTTCAGTACCTTCTCATTTGTTCCCTGTCCACGGATCGCCTGACAACTGGCGAAGTATTGCCTGTTTACATTTGGCTTTTTGTCTCTGCCTCTGCGTGGGTATGTGACAACTGGCGAAGTATTGCCTGTTTACATCTGGCTTTTGTCTCTGCCCTGTGTGGGTATGTGACAACTGGCGAAGTATTGCCTGTTTACAACTGGCTTTTGTCTCTGCCTCTGCGATGTATGATTCTCCAGCTTACCCTTTCCTCCAAAGTGATGCCAGGGCAGTTGGCTACACCATCCTTCCTGAGTGCAGTTCCTCTGAGAGTGACAGCGCTGGCTTTCTGCTTTGCAGACAAAGTGAAAAAGGTAGTGGACAACTTGTCTTTCTTGATGACACACCAGTTCTCTACTCATCTGTTCAGCTGCATGCGTTAGACGGCGGCTGATGCGTGATCTTCTTTGAGCCAGATCACAAAGTGGTCGACAAAGAACGTTTACTTTGATTCCCCTCGGCAGCTCAGACATACGATCGCCTGTGAAAAGCGGGAAGAGTGTTGGTGAGAGGACTCCGCCTTGTGGATTGCCATGATCTGGCAGGAATTTCTTGCTGCGAGTCATGCCTAGACAGACTCTTGCTTTGCACTCATAAAGGTAGAACTTGATGAAGACAGGACAGAAGATGAAAGAGGATGGAACGTGTTCAGTGCAGCATCATTCATCTGCAATTTGACAAGTAGTCCCTTCATTAAGGGCAGACCTTCAGAAGGCTTGTAACAAATAATCTATTCTGAAAAAGAGTATTCGAAGGAAGGTGCCAGGAGCAAATGCCATAAGGAACTATCCCACATCGGAAGTACAGCTGTGAAAAACCTCCTCGAGAATCTTCGGCTTGAGTTGGGAAGAAGGGACTCTATCACAAGTCTGATACGAGGCAATCATGATACCAATCCTGAGGGAATGGAGGATTTTATGAAGGCCTCCACCTATCACCTAATCAGCCTGACCAGCTGTGCCATGATCACCATTGAGAGTTGTGCACGAGCGCCTCTGATAGCACCTGAGACCCAGCGAATCTCCTTGAACAAGCAGCATTCCTTCACTCTGCAGCAATGAAGACCAACCCACTTATCTGTCACAAGAAAATCAAGGATGCTTTCCAGGAACAGAAACTAGGTTGCTGTTTTTTTTTTTCTCTTTTCATAAAGGACCCACCGACACCACCCAAAACCGACTCTCTTTCATAAAGAATATCTTCTCTCTCTCTCTCTCTCTCTCTCTCTCTCTCTCTCTCTCTCTCTCTCTCTCTCTCTCTCTCTCTCTCTCTCTCTCTCTCTCTCTCTCTCTCTCTCTTCCAGTATCAACCAGCACACAGTTCGGAACGTAAGGCGAGGCGAACAAAGCGACTATCTCGGTCATGAAGCCGATAATGGGATATGATCAGTGACTTCTGTCAATGAACCTGCTTCTTCATCAACAATGTATTACCTTATATTAGTTGTGGCATTCTGTCTTTAAGTTTCAGTCGGTATAGATGTTCTGTCATTCTTAACACGTAGGCATATACTTTCAGGACAGCGTGCGGTGGGGACTCTCTCTCTCTCTCTCTCTCTCTCTCTCTCTCTCTCTCTCTCTCTCTCTCTCTCTCTCACACACACACACACACACACACACACACACAACACACACACACACACACGCACACACACACGCGCACGCAGCGCGGCGCACGCACAAGTGAGGCGTGACAAGGGCTTACACACGCACAGAGAGCGAGGGGTGGGGGTGGGGAGAGAGAGTGAGGAAGTGAGAAAGAGAGATGGAGTGAGAGAGAGAGAGAAAAACAACACGGGCCACAACGTCCCATTTCGATCACCTAACCGCTCCAACAATCCCACATGAACACGTGGCTCTACCTATACACTTGACTTAGTGATAGAAGAGAAATGCTTCTAAAACGACGCCGTGCGGAGATCAAGCTCGAGTCTCAGTAGTACAGATGTCAAACAGGAATGGTAAGGCATGATACGTAAGGATGAAACTGCAGAAGGTAACTCTGGTGAGAGCTTGACAGCTCAAGGTCTTCAGAGAAGAAGTACCCCCTCAGACAAGTGTTTTGACACTTATACTCTGGGGGCCCTGACCACATCCAAGCCATGACGGCCTCTTGCTGTCAGCAAGATTTTTGGCGCTGCTGTGATTCAAACCTACAGCTCTTAGTTGGTTAGGCGCCTCAAAGATACGTTACCTTGTGATGGATGTCTTGTCCACACAGCTGTCCGACACCTGTTCTAAAGTGGAAAATTGAAGGTTTATGAAGTTCATCTTTGTTTCTCCTCGAATTTTTAGCTGCCTCTGCCGTCGCTTTTGGGCTGTGTTGTTCTCTTCTCACCAGAAATCAAGAGTTGTTTTGATTTTGGCTCGGAAGCCAGCCTCACTCAAGGTGCTGGCTAGACAGGTACATTCTCAGTCATGTGGTTGTTACTAGTCTCCATTCCGCTATCATGACTATTGCGTGGTGACCCGTCAGAATCAGTTGTTCTGATTCACCTGAGTGGAGTACTATATCAGGTCTCATGTCACTCTTCCTGATGGCCTGTGGGATGGTTTTCCCATTCTGGAAGACCTGCTGTGCCTTGTATCTAGTAAAACCTGCTTCCATGCTGTAGGTGTCACAACTGTTCCAGACAGTCAAAGCGCAAGATATCTGGATTGAGCAAACTCAATGGTAACAGTGGGGATGTTTGTAATTAGCGACCGAAGTATGGCAGGTCTGCTCTGGGTAGTTTACTGTGTGAAGACATTTGATATGTAATAGGGCCGTCGTCATATAACCTGATGTTCTGACGATCTACACTGCTTCAGATGTCAGCTGTCATGGCCACTGGATAAGGGTCAGGGAGGAATTGAAAAGACAGCCAGGGTGAGAACCCAATGGCAAAACCGCTATAGAGTTGTTCATCTTCATTTGGGCTCAGACATGGAAGTGACAACCTGGACAGATCCGACCTTCTAGAGGCATGCGCAGATACTCCCTGCCATGGGAGTGTTCACTAATTATAAAACTTAGAATGAAACCATTGTTTGTATTCATTATTAAACATTTAGATATGCTTTACATTTTCTGGAGAATGTGAGGACGAATGGGCGTACATTCGGTGATGAGTGCCATCCAACGACTGGGTAAAAACCCCCAAAGATGAGCAGGCTGCTCAGTAGAATCACTACTACAAACGCCAGTGTTGAAGAATGAGGAAGTTCTGCTAATACCTTGTAAAGCAAGTGAAAGTGGACACCATCTTTGTTTACAAGGTCATAGCAACTGAACAAAGATATCGTTTCTTGCTCATACTTTACATTGAAGTCAAGGTCATCTATTCAGGAGGCACACGCCGACCAACTTAGATTTAATTCTTCTCTTTCCTTTCAGACGATAGAAGTAGCTTATGTTAGTACTCATTTGGACTCCAGCAAATATTTAATATTCCAAGGCATTGACTGTTTAGAGACAGACTATCAGATTCTTCTAAGAATTTGATTTCCCATTCTTTTCTCTCAAATGTGCATCAAAATACGTGCTGGGTAGTCTACATCAGACAGAATAAAATGGAAAGAATGGCATTATTTAAAAAAAAAAAAATTTAACAAATACCACCTGATGCAAGGAGACGGTCATAGCTGAGTTCTAAGGCCTGAAATGTGACGTGAGATAAGGGCAATTCACATCTGAGCCCAGATTTACAGATTATTCCCAAAGTATCATAGCTGAATGAGGGATTAGGGAAAAGGGACAGGGCTAGTGCATTGCTTGGATTGTTGTCAAACTTCTCAAGCAGCTCTGGGTGAGGATCTCTGGGTGATGTTTCTGAAAGGAATCATCTGCATGTGATGAATCACTGAATTACCATATTCCTAAGACTAAGTGTGAGGAAGTCTAGAATACATTTTGAAGATATATGGGCGTATGAATTTAGCGACACTTCTTGAGGCAATTTTGGGAGCGTGGGGAAATAGGTAGGGCGGAAGTGGAGGGGGGAGGGGGGGGGGGGGGAGACTGCATTGGAGCCTGCAAGAGAGTGGACGTTGGGAGAAGAGTGGAAAGGGATGAATGCACAACAGGGGACTCAGTGCAGTCTGGGGAACCATGATACGAAAGAAGTGACTGTTCAAGTTAGGTTGGCACTGTCAGTCATTTTGTACAGTCGCAAGCTTGTACGGAAAATATCCTTGGCATTCCATATACTCCATGAGAACCTACAAACTTTTATTTTTTATGTACGTTATTGATTCAGCAGTTTTGCTCGTATTTTGTGCGAAATCGAGAAATATTCAAGGTTTGACTGGCGGGGATTCGAAAACGGCGATGAAATTTCAAGTGTACAAATTATAAGTATAGAAAACTATTGGTTTTCCAATCCTATATTGTTGCAACGAATAAAACATACTAATTTTTTGTGACTTCAGTGATACATGTGTTATAATTGTAGCGATTCTGAGGCATAAAGGGAGGTAAGGGGAAAGGTAACTCTGGAACAGAACTTTTTTGCCCCCCCCCCCCCCCCCCCCCCCTCCCCTCTTCTATTCGTTACAATTAGCGTCCTCGCTGCCATGACATATGACAGGGTTACTAAAATTCAGAAAGCCATACCAAAGGTGTAACTGGAGCCATAATTTCTTGAGGGACGTTATTTTAAAGGAAAATCTCCAGAGAAGAAACTACAATCAACTTCATGGGGCATGCATCATGGGGGATTTGAAGTAACAAGTCGGATATTCATTCCACAGAATAATACACAAAATACTAGTGCACATTACAGTCGTCATAAAAAAAAAAAAAGTGATTTTTGTCTCTGACCTTTTTTGTTTGTTGTTGTTCCCGGCTGCACATGCGTATGACTGCGCTGTGTGTGTGTGTGTGTGTGTGTGTGTGTGTGTGTGTGTGTGTGTGTGTGTGTGTGTGTGTGTGTGTGTATGCGCGCGTGCGTGCGTGCGTGCGTGCGTGCGTGTGTTTCGTGCGCGTGCGCGCGCGCGTGTGTGTGTGTCTGTGTGTGTGTGTGTGTCTGTGTGTGTCTGTGTGTGAAAGTGAGCAGTCTATATCGAATGAACAATACTGTACCCTCTTAAGTCTTTCTTTCAGTTGCAAGCCATGGATGTCACTATGTATTTTGGTAATTATGTCATTTCAATCTCTGAGCAGTCTGTTTTACGTAAAATTGTCAGAATACGCCATGGTGCCCCTGTAAAACTAGTAGGTCACCCTGGCGGCCAGAATGAAGTGAATAAGCTTACTGCGTGTGTGTGTGTGTGTGTGTGTGTGTGTGTGTGTGTGTGTGTGTGTGTGTGTGTGTGTGTGTGTGTGTGTGTGCGCGCGCGCGCGCGCGCGCACGCGCGAGAGCGCATGCGTGCGTGCGTGCGTGTGTGTGCGTGCATGCGTGTGTGCGTGCGTGCATGCATGTGTGCATGCGTGCGTGCGTGCGTGCGTGCGTATGTGAACATACATATCCCCTCCCGCAGGGTTTACCGATTTTTACATGAAGAATTAAGATTATAATTTAGTGAAAGAATCTGAAGTTTGTGTGTGCCATTTTGACACTTAATTCATGCAGGTGAGACTAACATTTCCGATAGTGATTCTGAAAAACAAAAAGAAGAAAAAAAAACGGAACCCCTCCCCCCCCCCCCCCCCCCCCCCCCCCTTTTTTTTTTTTTTCTTTTTTTTTTTTTAATTTTTAAGTTAAACATTCTAAAACTTCAGATTTTCGGCTAAATATCTAGTCTACTCGTGGAATATTAATGTTGAATCTGTAGGCCTAAGTCAAGTCATTCAGGTCTACGTTATTCTGAAAACATTTACCACTCTACAAATATGCCGGGATTCCTGCGGAAACAAACTCTAAAGAGTTAGCTGTTTTCATTCATTAAAAAAAAAAAAAAAGAAAGAAAGAAAAAGAAAAAAAAAAATCGGCTTTTGTGTGACTGCAGCTGGTAGACCTATTTCATTGGCTAGGCCGAAGAGTAGCCTACTCAACACTACACTAACATCCCCATCCCCCTACCCCACCCCTACCCTCACTACGCAAGCACGCACTCGCGCCGCTCGCAAGACCATGAAATCCTACTCACACAACCAACTGACCTTTTAGAGGAGTAAATAATCGTGCACCTATAAGAAATGAAGTTATCGAGAAGTAGGTCGGTTGTAATTTTGCTGTTGTTGTTGCTGTTGTTGTTTTTTTTTTGTTTTATTTTTCCTCCATCTGTACCGATTCGTGGAATATACTTTTCTCGTTTCAGCTATTTGTGGTCTTTTGATGCAATAATTCATGTAGATTTGGGTGATTAGATGCCATGTGAGTCATTTCAGCTGCCAAGATGGTTGATCGTTTGGGTAAGTCTGCAACAGACAGGTGTTGGTCATTTAACTTATTTTTTATATTTAGAAGGAAATGGTAGGTGATTCGCAAAATGGCTTTAATACTTGTTATGTGTGTGTATTTTTCTCCGAGTTTTTACTAAAGTCTATATATAAGTTTTCATTCCTGACATTGATACAAAAACGAAAGTGAACGGAGTGTCCGAATGACGAGTTACTCTGTCGCAACAGCCTGTGAACGGCCTATGAAGTTCTTTATGTTTTGTTGGCAGTCCTATCTGCTTCTGGTGAGAACTGTTTACTCAGAATCTGTTGTGTTTCAATTTGGTTTTACTTGACAACGGAGCTTCTGAATTTCATGATTTGCTGCTGTCGAAATATTTCTCTGAGTTAAAAATAGACATTTTTTCCCTGAACTCTTCCGACGTGGTGGTGATCATTACCCCGCCCCCCAGATTCTTGACTTGCAGCTGCGGATCGTGAAAAACATTGTGCGTGTCTTATTAACTGGGTCATTTGTCTCGTTCACAAACAATTGTCTCAATCAATATTTCCCATTGTCTTTTGTCTTTCCGTAAGAGACGAAGTCATCAAATATTTCTGACAGTATGTCAGTACTATTAATACAGATCCCGATTTAACTGACAGAGTGGAAGTTCGACCGGCATAGTTCGTTTGGTAGATTATCTTCCTTTACAAGTAAAAAAAAAAAAAAAAAAAAAGTAGATAACTGCACCGCTCACCCACCCCCCTCCATATAAATTGAACAAATGAATGATGATAAAAATAATGCGTTTTCTGTTGTTTTTTTTTCTGCTTTGTTTTGTTCTCATGTTTCTTGGAGAGAAATAGAAGAGTGTATTTAGGGTAACCGTAATGTGAACATTTTACACACAATGTAATGTGAATATCTGTTCTTGCCCACTCCCACCCCATCTTTTCCACTGTTTCAAGTTTTAGAAAAAAAAATTTCTCTCCGTCAGCCTGTCTGTCTGTCTCCCCCACCACCATGATCTTCTTTCCTTGCATTTTTACTTTTTAGTGCTGGTAATGATTGCAGTCTTTGGCACTTTTTAGGGATGTTTGCATCAACAGTGCTAAAAGAAGACAGGGTGTACACAGTAAAATTAACTGAATAGTTCATAGGGCATTAATACAGTTGTTGTTTACCTAGTAGTCAACTTTGTTCTCTGGCTCTTTGTGCAATAGCCCTATGTGCAGTGCCTATTGTCTGATAGCCTACTGAATGATGGCTTACAATGTGACTCTAAATGACGTGCATGCGCTGGTGTGTGTGTGTGTGTGTGTGTGTGTGTGTATACAGATACAGGCTCGCTCTCTTGCTCTTTTACTTCACCCTAGCCCTCTCCCTCGGTCAAAGTTTTTAGATTTGGTTGCCCAACACTCTCCTCTCTCTTTCTCTCTCTCTTTGAATCTCTCTCTCTCTCTCTCTCTCCTCTCTCTCTCTCTCTCTCTCTCTCTCTTAGTTTCAGATTTGGTGGGCCTATATCTGTCTGTCTGTCTGTCTGTCTGTCTCCCTCATTTCAGATTTCGTTGGTCTGCATCAGGACTTCAGTCCATCACCCAAAAATTCTTTGCTGACGGCAGCTTGATTCCATTGTGTCGGTGATTACAGAAAAGTGAAAATGCACATGTTTCTCTGTTGTCGAGCCTAAGTAGCAGTTGTCACATGTTTTAATTGTTCTAAATCCTATAGACAGCCTTTTCTATTTGAGTTGCGCTTGATACTAGTGATAGCATCTTTGATCTAAGTACAGTTGTTTGAAATGTGACCGTGTTTTGTACAAAGCCTTTTAAACAGAAAAATTGTTGTAAACATCCTGAGAAAATTTATGTTGCTATATACATGTGTCTAATTAATAAGTAATGTACTCTGCATATAGTTTCTATTATTTCTATATCAATTTTGTACCCTTGTATACATGTTTGAGGCCTTTACTCTGTGTGTGTGTGTGTGTGTGTGTGTGTGTGTGTGTGTGCTCTGTGTGTGTGTGTGAAAGTCTGTGTGTGTGTGTGTGTGTGTGTGTGTGTGTGTGTGTGTGTGTGTGTGTGCATCTTTTAGCCAATCAAGAGAGGAGGAACTATGACATTTTCCACATTCCAGTATCACTTTGCTTAGATCGGCTAAACTCACACCAGTACACTCCCTCGAAAAAAAAAAAACAAAAAAAACTTAATGATGACATTTTCGACAATTCCTGAATAAATTGTAAATAAGTGTTGGTGAACTGCCCCAAAAATGTGGACAAATGAATCACAAGACAAAACATGACATGTTTCGACCTCATAGGTCTTCTTCAGGCAAGATTCAAACAATTATAGCAATGAAAATGAACGAGCTTGTTCATTCTAGTTGTAATAATAGTTTTGTATCTTGCCTGGAGAAGACCTAAGAGGTCGAAACGCGTCATTTTTCGTCTTGTGGTTCGTTAGTCCATGTTTTTTGGACAGTTCGCTAACACTTATTTACAATTTATTCAGGAATAGTTGAAAATGTTATCATTAAGTTGTTTTAAGATTTGTTTGGATTTCCGCCTGCAGTCATCTCACTTGGCAACTATACCTGTATATATTGAACATTTTTATTTAAGATTTTCTGACTGAAACAACACACGTATGTTTGCCTGAGAGAGAGATAGACAGGGAGAGAGAGTCAAGGGAGCGAAAACCTCTCACGAAGGGCTTTAAGCAGTTTTGACAACAAGAATACTTCGCATAGTGGAGAAATAAGCAATTGCCCAATTAGCAGTGGCATCCTCACCTAGCACATGAATTTGAACTAGATCAAGGAGGTTAAAGTGGTCAACGTGGTTTGGATGACATAAGTGACAGCCTTGTCTTAGCCGTAAAAGACAAGCTGAGAAAGAAAGACAGAGTTTAAAAACCCAGAAGTGGGTGAAAGAGACCAAAGTAGAAGATTTCAATGACGAGTCCCCAGAGACGATCAGGGAGACCCAGTCCTGAAACCTGGTGCCAGACAACCAAAGGCATCACCCATCACCCAGTGCTGAAGAAAATTTGAAGTGACTTGTACAAGAACTGTGGTGTGTGGTGTGCAAGTGTGTGTGTGTGTGTGTGTGTGTGTGTGTGTGGAAACTTGACTAGTAAAAAGCCTTTTTGAATATAAAACCTGGGATTAGGAAATATTGATCTCTTATGTGTTTGATCATTCTTTTTTGTGTATAATTTGGATTTTTCATGTGTAATTATAAGTAGTGTAGAAAACTGTATTTCTTGTCCTCAGTTGTGTTAGGAGAAAAGTGAATGTATGATATCCTATTTACAGAGTGAGGTGAATGTTTGGTGGGTGCATGAGTGCGTAAATGCATGTATGAGTGCAGATATGATCATGGTGTGTTGAGCCAGACTAATTACATCAGGTCAGTTCACTTAAGCAATAACATCACAGTTTTCTCCCATCCTGGACAGAGATAGATAGGAAGAGAGAGAGAGAGAGAGAGAGAGAGAGAGAGTGTGTGTGTGTGTGTGTGTGTGTGAACTGTTAGTGTCATGCTTAGCATGTGTGTACAGACCTCCTCATGTGTATATTTTTATAGTTTATAAAATTCTGGACTGAAACAAAAATTGTGTTAAAAAGCCATTCAGTGCATGCTTCTCATGAACATTTACGGTTGTGAGATTTCAGGAACTATGTATTTATAATCTCACCATATATTTTTTCCAGCCATGTGTGCATCATGAATTATTGAGTTCATAGCTATTTTATGCAGAAATCCTAGAGCAGTTCACCTTAAATGGACTGTAAAAGATCATTTACACCATGAAGTTCAGCTTTAAATAAATTTAAATTTTTTTTTTTTCATGAACTGGAAAAAAAGCTTCTTCAATGAATTTTTTGATGTGGAGAAATGAAATCATACTCACATAATATTCAAGACTTGCAAAAGAATAAATTTTGATTTAAACCACAAAATTTTCTGTTGCTATTGATTATGAAACTTTATTTATAATGATGTATTGCGATGTGTGCCTACTGGGTTGTGTGGGTTGTGTGTATGTTCAATTCATTTAAAAGCTATGTTACCCTCTGGGGTACATAAAAATCTGTGTAACACGGAGCAAAGTGAAAACTGATTCAATTGAAGGAGCCAAAACATTAAAGAATAATTTGAAAAAAAAGAAATTGGAGAAGAAAGTGTCTGTGGCAATTCATTCCAAAATCATGAATTTTTCTTATATAGGATTTTTTTTTTTTTTTTTTTTTTTTTGCGCAACTGTCCAAAATGTGATTAAAAAAAAAAATCCATTTTGACAACCTAAATTTCTTTCATCATTTCCTTTGTCCACAATTGAAGGTGGTTTTTTTTTTTATGTATGTACAGTACTGTGAGGGAAAAGTGTTTTAAGCTATTTGAAACTCCAAAGAAATGAAAATGCAAACGTAGAGGAAAACGTGAAATGTAATATGCCAAATTTGCGCATAACCCCCATCTTATGACTGTTTCCAGCGAGCTTTCCAATCAAGTAGCAGCTGAAAAATTTTTTAAATGTATTTCACAGGGATAACCAGCTGTTTTTCTTTCTCAGATCTGTCACTGATACAGTTTTTACGCAGAGACAGTGCAAAGTATTGTGGTGTTACCTGTGGGAAACACAGTTCAAAGTATTGTGGTGTTACCTGTGGGAAACACAGTTCAAAGTATTGTGGTGTTACCTGTGGGAAACAGTCCAAAGTATGGTGGTGTTACCTGTGGGAAACACAGTCCAAAGTATGGTGATGTTACCTGTGGGAAACACAGTCCAAAGTATGGTGGTGTTACCTGTGGGAAACACAGTTCAAAGTATTGTGGTGTTACCTGTGGGAAACACAGTCCAAAGTATTGTGGTGTTACCCGTGGGAAACACAGTCCAAAGTATTGTGGTGTTACCTGTGGGAAACACAGTCCAAAGTATGATGATGTTACCTGTGGGAAACACAGTCCAAAGTATTGTGGTGTTACCTGTGGGAAACACAGTCCAAAGTATTGTGGTGTTACCTGTGGGAAACACAGTCCAAAGTATTGTGGTGTTACCTGTGGGAAATGCCAACAACAGCCACACAGACTTTGAATGGCTATTAAGTTTTGATCTAATGTATGGATTCACTTGAAATGTTGTGTGCAAGCTTGATGAACCATGACTGTTGAAAAGAGGTGCTTTGTTCATACATATTATTCTGCATGAATACCTTTTTTTTTCCCCCGCATAGAAACCTTTCCTTCCCTTACTCAGCTTCTTGTGGAGCTTATTTTGAGAATGAGACACACACAAAGTAGCTACTGGATACTTTGAAATTGTAAAAATTCATCTCCTAACTAAGTACATTTCAAGATGTCATTTATATTGATAATGTTGTAGGACACTTTTCGCTAACCCTTCTTGTCTTTCCTTTCCTTCACCCTTCCTACCCACCACATACAAACACTTTCCTGCAACACATTGCCTGTGCAGTACAAATAAAGGATTTATGTTTAGTTAGTGGGGTTTTTTTTGTAATTTTGTTTTTAATGTTAATGGTCTTCAAATTTGTCAGTGAAGACACTTGGGCATATACATCTGTATGCAGGTTCTTTGCCTCTGCATCATGAACACTTGTGATAGTCTTCGGTTTCAAGCTGACACTTGTTCCAAGTCCCAATTAAAAAATGAAACAGTTGAAGACAGTGTCCCCTTTTCTTCCTTTGAGGGCCACCTGATGCTATCTGAAGTCACAGAACTTTTCCTCAAAAAGGTTATTTTAGCTTGGTTTAAGTGATGATGGCAGAGACTATTCTGCCATATGTATTGTCCCTAAAAGACGGCCACAATCAGTCATACTAGCTGAAATTGAAGAGGTGTTCCGGGGCATCACCTTCAGTGTCCTCTTCCTCAGATCCAGCCAGAACTGGTGCAGCACAATCTGCTCCTGACTCTTCATTGAGACTCCAGCTCACATTGTCTGGAGGATTCATGCCCACATTGTTTGGAAGATTCATGCCCACACTGTCTGGAGGATTCATGCCCACATTGTCTGGAGGATTCATGCCACATTTGTCTGGAAGATTCAGGCCCCCGTTGTGTCTGGAGATTCAGGGCCCCCATTGTCTCAAAAATTCAGACCTTCATATCTTGAAGATTGAGGCCCACATTGTCTGGAAGATTGAGGCCCACATTGACTGGAAGATTCAGGCCCCCATTGTGTCTGGAAGATTCAGGCCCACATTGTCTGGAAGATTCAGGCCCCCATTGTCTTGAAAATTCAGGCCCACATGTCTGGAAGATTGATGCCAACATTGTCTGGAAGATTGAGGCCGTCATTGTCTGGAAGGTTCAGGGCCCTATTGTGTCTGGAAGATTCCAGCCTACATTGTCAGGAAGATTCAGGCTTCCCATTGTCTGCAAGATTCAGGTCCCCATTGTCTGGAAGATTCAGGTCCCCATTGTCTGGAAGATTGAGGCCTACATCGTCAGGAAGATTCAGGTCCCCATTGTCTGGAAGATTGAGGCCCACATTGTCAGGAAGATTCAGGTCCCCATTGTCTGGAAGATTCAGGCCCCCATTGTCTGAAAGATTGAGGCCCCTAGTGTCGGGAAGATTCAGGCCCCCACTGTCTGGAAGATTCAGGCCCCCATGTCTGGAAGATTGAGGCCCCCATTGTCTGGAAGATTGAGGCCCCTATTGTCTGAAGATTGAGGCCCACATTGTCTGGAAGATTGAGGCCCACATTGTCTGGAAGATTCAGGCCCACATTGTCTGCAAGATTCAGGTCCCCATTGTCTGGAAGATTGAAACCCCCCATTGTCTGAAAGATTGAGGCCCCCGTTGTCTGGAAGATTGAGGCCCCTATTGTCTGGAAGATTGAGGCCCCTATTGTCTGGAAGATTGAGGCCCCCCATTGACTGGAAGATTCAGGCTTATACTGCCTGAAAGGTGATGGCTTGCAATGCCCAAGGGGTTTGTTGTCTCTAATAATTCTGCTAACAAGGCAGTCACAGAGTCAGGTCAGGCAGATTCTGTGTCAGTTTCAAGTGCACAAAGGCCTCACTTGAATTTTGATGACATTTTTTCTTGTCAGACAGCAGGTTAAATCTTTGATCCAAAGTATCCACATTTGTTTGGCACGACAACATGGACCTTCATGGCACTGCATCCTCTGGCTGATCACAGCTTTCAGTCTGGCACTGGTTTCCTCTGCAGTAACCTGCTTCCCATGGTCATTTTGCAAGCATCGTTTTTTTTTTTCTCTCTTGCCCCCCCCCCCCCCCCCCCCCCCTGCTTTCTTCTCTGTGCCTTTTCCCTCAATTTAGCTGCTGCTTTTTGGAGCAAGTTTAAGTCTTTCCAGTTCTTCAACAAGCTTGGAGTTAAACTATTCTTGTATGGTTTGGTTTCTTTTGTGTTGCTGAGGGTGCTGTGGTGATGCAGCAGCATGTGTGCATGAGATATCCAAGTGTCCAGGCATGTTTGTTTGTTTTTTGAGTCACAGAGTCTTTCCATGATGGCCTGGTCTGGCACACAGTATGTTCCTTATGGTCAGAAATCTGACAACTGGTGTCTTGTGACTTCTAACAATTTTTGCACAAGACCTAAAACACATTTTTCAGTTTTTTTTTCTTCAGATCATCTTTTAACTTCAAACATTTGAGTCACTTAAGATTCCAGACTGACGTTTTCCTGGGCAGAAGCTGTAAACAGAGGTAGCACGCCCGGTGGGAAGATAGAATAGCCATCTTTTGTCCATTCTGTCAGTTGTTCTCCCAGCTCTGCTACAGGCTTTATAGAGTTTGGTGTAAGAGTCTCACCAGCATGCAGCAGCCTCCATAAGGGTTCAGTTGTTCTGTAGCTGACCGTGGGCAGGAGCAGTATAAAAGACATTCATGTCCTCATTCATTGCATCCTGATGGACACCTTCCAGCTTCAGGATCCTTGAGACTTTGAGGACATACAATTTACCAGGAAATCTGTTGCACCATCCCCATGGCTCAGCAAGTGAGCAGCAGCAAGAAAGAAAGCATTGAAGCGTTTTGACTTGAACCAAGCACTGCTGAAGTCTTCCCTGTTAGTCTGCAGTTAGCAAGCCATGAATCTCTGCACCCACTGTCCGTCATCCCCTTTGATCCGGCATATCACATGCAGTCCAAAGGGAGCGAACCACAGCTGGTTTCATAGATATCCATAATCTGAACTCTGCCTTTCTGCTATGGACCAAAGCTGCTTACTGCTTTGATAACCCTTTCCCTGCTGCAGATGCTGAAAATATGACCCTAAATGACTTAACAATCCAGACAAGATCAAAATGTTATTAGACACTGCAGTAATGAAGAAATAAATACCTTTCACTTTTTTTCCCTGCCTTTGATATATCTCCCCCAGTATCCTGACCTTATTTGTTACACCTTGCAAATACTTTTAAGAGATAGATTTAGAGTAACTTTTAAGAGATAGATTTAGAGTAACTTAAAAGAAAATGATAGCACAGGTATGTAAAAATGGCTTTATAGAACCACAGGAATTTTTTTCCCCAAGGGTTTAGATAGAGTCTGCAAAATGTGTGAAACTAGTATAATAGTGAAGTAATGTGGGTGTGTATTTTTAATTTTGCGTGTGCTTTCCCCCCTTCTAACTTCCTTACCGCGGCAGTGACATTACTATTTCCATCCTACTCTAGTTACCCCAACCCACAGCTACCCCAAAGCTTGTCCAACGACAGCTCATCACCAGTAGTTCACAAGTTACAATCAGCATCAGTCATTATGCCTTTTGGTGTGCTTGTGGAAGTGTGTTTACAACTGTGTGCATGCACATTGAGGAAGCTTAACAATACTGTTACGAGAGACAAACAGACAGACAGACAGACAGACAAACAAACGAGAGAGAGAGAGAGAGAGAGAGAGAGAGAGAGAGAGCCATCCATTGATTGTCTTACCAAATCCCAATAGGAAGCGAGCATTGTTGTACAGGAACTGAAGATCATGCTGAGTCTCAAGGGTCACCTTCCTCAAACAATTCAGATCCCTCCTCTTGGCTCTGTTGAGCCTGACATGGTCAGTCATCAGGACTGACAAATTCGGAAGCAGTCTCTTGTTTTTGCTGTCACATAAACCTCTGTCACTTCTTGCGGCAAGCACACTGTGATGTCCAGAAATGTATTGGCTTCAGTGGCAACTTCACTGAAACCACAGTTCAAGCTGGCATCTGATGTAAATGTGATGGCTGATGTATGTTTGGTGGTCATGTGGTGTTTCATCCATGTTCAGATCAAGATGACCTTCCAACATGGCTTCTGTCACTTGACATGTCGCAAGGAAGTGCCCCCCCGATCAGCAAACCTGAGGGATGACCTTGAAGAGGGAACTTCTGTGTCTGTAATGTTATCATTAAACAGATGCTTCAAGACTGGATAAGTCCCACAGTTTTTTTCTTGTTGTCAATCTGCCACATGGCATGAGAGCAGTGATAACAGTCCCACAGTGGTTTGCTTGTTGTCAATATGCCACATGGCATAAGAGCAATGATGGTTTGGCCACAGCAGGTGAGCGTTGCTGTTCAGCATGTGCCAGAACTTGTGTTTGCTGCTGGTGGCTGCCTGGTGGCTGGATCATGTGTTCATTCAGATTGGCCATCTTCTTATGCGGCCTAGCAGCTGCTTCAGCTTTTCCCCCCAAGGATTTAGGGTCTGTTTGCATTTTTTATTTTCATGTTTTTTGTTATGCTTCTCACCTTCTTCAGCTGATTTTCCTTTCTTTTCAGTCTGTTTGTAAAAGTGGGCCTGTTGGACTGTTGCTGTGATGGCTTTGGCTGTGCTGAATTTCTCATCCAGAGCTACCACTGAGTAGCTGTGGTTTGTTTTATCCATGTCTGCTGCTTTGGCTTTTGTTTGCAGACTGTGCACCTTCTCCTTTTTATTCTGTTAAGAGGTTTCTCAAAGTATCTACTTCAGCACTACACAGAGAAACTTCAGTGTGTGCATCTTCATGTTACCTGTGAACAGCAGCTAGGAAAGAAGTTTTCTGAATTGTTTGTTGAGTTACTTTCCGTCAATACATTATCTTCTCATACAGGAGTAAATTTTGATCAGAAAAAAATATTGCCTGTATTTGGTGCTCTCTCTCTCTCTCTCTCTCTCTCTCTCTCTCTCTGTCTCTCTATCTCTATGTCTATCTGTCTGTCTGCCTCTCTCTGTCTTTCTCCTTCTCTGTCTCACTCACTCACACTCACACACACACACACACACACATGCACACATGCACGCACGCACATACACACGCACATGCTGGCACACATGCAGCATGAATGCATGCACAATCACTCTCTCACACATGCACACACACTCACACACACATATCCTAGCACACATGCAGCATGAGTGCACACACTCGCACACACAAACACACACAAAACACACACACACACACACACACACACACACACACACCCCCTGTACATGGCATATTGGGTCGTTATTATGCCATCAACTGCAACACAGTAGGCTGTGGCTCTGTAGAAGACTTGTGCAGTGTACAGTTGCCATAGCAGGGCAGACACCATTAAACAGAAAGCCAATCCAGCCGCAGGGTCTCCCTCTGGCCTGAACTCCAAGTGACACAACCACAGCCTATCATTCTCCCTAATTGTAGTACAGACCCAACACCAGTGAAAAAAAAAAATGTATGTAATACAATAGCTGTTCAGTACCTGGTCATTGGGAGCTTGTGACTAAAATTGTCATATGTTGCTGCCTCCATGCCTTCAGAAAGTGCTTTCTGGTCTGTCTGTCTGTGTCTCTTTCTGTCTGTGTGTGTCTGTCTGTCTCTATCTGTCTATCTTTCTCTGTCTGTCTCTCCTCCTCCTTTTTCTGTGTTTCTATTTCTCTCTCTCTCTCACTCTCTCTTTGTCTCCCGCTCACTCTCTCTCTTTCCCTCTGTCCTTTGTCTGGTACATTTGATTCATCTTAAACTACTATTATCACTAGCAATTATTATTCTGTACAATGTGAAAACATGCGTGTAAGCCCTTTTTTTGTTTTATGGCTTACGTAGGGGAAAATTGTAAAGTGTGTGTGTATGTGTGTGCGTGTGCGCGTGCGCGTGTGGGTGTGTAACACTAGATAGTTTGTTCTTTATGCAGTCTCTGTGTGTATTTGTCACATCTGATAATGGTTTAATTTTTGTCACTCAGTGAAATAGTTGAAAGCATGTAAATCCAAGCCAGTGTTCTGTAACAGAATACCCATTCACCTAGCACATGAAGTAGGCAAGAGGCGCGTGGAACAAAAAGGAAACTACCTAAACTTTCCCATGTTTTTGAGAACTGATTATTTGTTGTTTACTACACCATGGCTCATTTAAGATTGCTTGCTGCTGTACAGTACACATTGATTACATGCTTCAGATTTGGTGTGTGTGTGTGTGTGTGTGTGTGTGTGTGTGTGGATGGATATTCAGCTTGTTAATATGGTAGCCTCAACAGACTTTAGGACTGATGAGTGCATGTTTCTGTCTGAAGCTTTAAGAGGAATGGGATCAGTCTTTTAGGCTGCATTCAGTATAGAAAGTCAGCTGGCTTAATTGATAGGTGTACTGTTTTGAATGTCAGAAAAAGCATCAGTCAGCTGGCTTAATTGATAGACTGAGAATGTCAGGAATCTGATTCATTCAGCCAGTAGATGAGAACCATACATCTTTCCAGTTGCCAAAGAACTTCACTTATGAAGCAAAATTTCATAACTTAAAAAAAATTTTTTTTAAATATAAGTCCCAATGAGAATGTTTACTTTGGGGATAGACTATCATAGAGTATTCTCATTGATGTTTATGTAAGTTCCATATTGTCATATTTAAGAGCTGAGAGCTGATATGAACTGATAGAGGAATGTTCAAACCTGTACTTTTCTCTGATTTTGTGCACCTTTCTTTAGTTACTTTGTCAGCGATTTGATTGCTGTATGTGTTACAGTGAGATGGTCCCTAACTAAACTGTGTGACAGTACCTTTTATTGATGAGTATTGTAATCAATAGTACATTTTGTAAATGAGATTAGCCCGCATGTTTGTCTTGCTAGCGTATAGGATATATGAAACCAATTCTGAGTCTCCTGAAAAGACTATTCTAAATGTAGTCATCAGAATATTTACTAGATACTCATAAACTATCAGGATAGAGATACTTTAAGTTGAAAACTTGATAGTTTATTGCAAAGGGGAAAGGTGATTTTTCATTTTAAGACAAAAGGTGCACTGATAGTGTTATTCTTCTGTACTGTGCTGTCTGTAAGAACATGAAGTTGATTTGGGTACTTTAGTGGATATTTGTTTTTGTAATCGAAGTAATAACATAAGTACATTTCTCTTTTTTTTTTTTTTTGTATCAAATGATAATTTTATAGGAGTATGTGAGTATATGTATGTGTGTGTGTGTGTGTGTGTGTGTGTGTTGTTGTGTTGTTGTTGTTGTTGTTGTCTTCAGTTTAACGTCTTTCCATCCACATAAAGTGATATTAGAGAGAGAGAGAGAGAGTGTGTGTGTGTGTGTGTGTGTGTGTGTGTGTGTGTGTGTGTGTGTGTGTGTGTGTGTGCATGTGTGTGTGTGTGTGTGTGTGTGTGTGTATGGCTGTTCCTTAGCGTTCTAAGGCAGTTCTTCAATGTCCTGTTAGACATCCATGTATTCAGACTTGGATAACTTGGTCCCCCAAACATCGGCTGAATCTCTTGAAGCAAAATTTCAGCAGCAATAGAAGCCAGCCTGAGTGTGGGTACCGGCTTTACAGACTTGCCACCATGCCAGGCATTCTGCATTGTAGCTTCATGTGGAACTGTAGTGGGACTTTGTTCTGCCCTCATTTTTGGTTTCAGTTTCACGCCCGTTCAGTCAAAGGTTTCTGAACCAGTTCTAAAAGAAAAGAAAAAGAAAAAAGAGAGGAAAAAAAGCTTTTTCCTTGGGGTTCTATTTTTGGTATATTTCTTCTCATTTTTTTTTTTTTTTTATATTTTTTTGACATTGTCTTTTCTTTTTTCCTGGAAGTCTTTGTGGCGAGTACTGTTTCATACACATTTTATCTGTCGTTTGTGCCGTCAGAAGGAAGAAGTCATTTGTCAAAAATCCACTTGTCTGTTCTGCATTGTGTGTTATCAGAAAGTGCAGTTGCAGTTTTTTCTATCCTTTCTTCCTGCCTTTTTTTTTTTTTTTTTTTTTTTTAAATTTTACATTCATTTATTTTTTAAGCCCTGAAGAGTGTGGTGTCAATTAAAAGCCGTCACTGTGAGTTATTGCCGGCCCTGTCACTTCCACTGTGCATGCCTATAGGCAGGCTGTCTGATTGCGGTGTTTTAGTCACGACCCGGAATAACGAGGCCACTCGGCCTGACCTTTCAGCCCCAGCACAACAGTGTCATAGTTCAGGATGAGTTACAGGGGTGAGTAATGTCTGGGGCTGACTTCAGCAGGCCAGTGGGGGGAAATTTCTCCTCTTTTGACGTCATGGACGGGTCCAGTGTTGGGATTGATCATAGGGTTTGACACAGATTCGCCCTCCTCCCTCCATTCTCTTTCTGCTTTGTTTCGAGGTGGATTCATCCAAGACTTGATGCAGGGGCTGATTGAAATGTTTTTAGTGTGTGTGTGTGTGTGTGTGTGTGTGTGATGTTTTAGTGTGCTGAAACTAAAGCCAAGTCATTTTTCTTTCTCTATGTTTGTCAGACTGTCTCTCTCTCTCTCTCTCTCTGTATGTGTGTGTGCATTTGAGAGAGAAATTGGGGGGGGGGGGGGGGGGGGGGGGGGGGGGGGGGGGGAACACACGATCAGACCTAAGACTCTTCCTGTACATGTGTGTGCATATTGCATTCTAATATGCACTCACCCTCGACCCTTGACCAAGAGGGAACTGTGCGTGATCTGGTCTGAGCAGTGAACAAACAGTGACAGACCCAAATGCCCACTCCTCTCCTGGTCCGGTCGGGGTGGTGGTGCTGCCTTTAGCTGGCCCATTTTCCACAGCAGGAAAGCTTTGATAACAAAGCACAAAGGGGGACTTTGAAATAACGCTGAGAGACCCAGGAGTGTTGGCGGCTGAATCCTCTGTCCGAATACGTTGATTGATACAGTCCTTGGACCTAGGGGTTGAGACACTGCAGCTGCTAGGGTGCGCCCTGGCTGCTTTCTGTGTGCCACTTTTCTAGCCGTTCGCTCACCTTGTCAGACCCGTACTTTTAACGGTTGGTAGGGCTGGGGGAAGGAGGCAGGGGAAGATGATATGGAAAGCAGGATGTCAGTGTTCAGTGTTTTCTTTGTGTGAAGAAAAAAAAAAAAAAAGAAAAAAAGGATAGTATTGTGGACAGAGAGGGCTGTGAAAAGAGCATGATTTTGGAGACAGATAGAAGAGCCTGGAAACCGGCTTCAAAGAAAGTGAATGAGATCGTATTGAAATGTTACGGTGCTGGCTGAAGTTTGTTGTGTTGACTCTCAGTTTTGTTGGATATAAGTTGGTGAATGAGATTGTATTGAAAAGTTATGTCGCTGGCTGAAGTTTGTAATGCTGACTCTCAGTTTTGTTGGATATATGTTGAAGTCTTTGTGACTGAGTACAGTTCATTTATTTAGTTTTTTACCAAGCATCTAGAGCCTTGTCACAATAAAGGTATGTTGGGATCTTTTGTAACAGCCAATACATTTTAGAGTGTTTTATATGCACTTGGCTGGGTACCATGAAAAGAATAATCATGCGACTGAACAGGACTCAAGCTCAGAAGAGATTTTTCTGTCCTTGACAGTCTCTTTTGTAATGCTTTTTGTTTTCCAAAGGATAGTCCTCTTTAATCTGACAGCAGGTCTATATCATGACCAGTGTGTTTGTTTATTCATTTATTTGAACATCTGTTTAGTCAGTGTTTATTTAGTAGAAAAGTGAGGTGACTGCAGGCAGAAATGGGAAAAAAAAGTTAAAAGAAAAAACTGTATCCATCCGGACCAAAGGGATGAACAAATGACACAATAAAACAGTTTCTCTGTTCATCTGTTTGGAAGATGCACATGTAAGCATCATAAAATCACTTTAATGAGTACACAGAGAGGATGCTTCAGAAGAGAGGAGAAAGTTTGAAGCTAAGAAAAGATATTTTGAGTGGATGCCATGAGTTTGATTGATGACATGACCGGTAGTAGTAGCAGGCAGGAGAGATGGATTACGGATGGGGTGTGTTTTCATCATGAAAACAGCCTCACAAATGCGCAGTGTGTGTGTGAGTGTGTGTGTGTGTGTGTGTGTGTGTGGGTGGGTTACATGAGTGTTCATGTGGGTGTGTTTTTTTTTGTGTGTTAGTGAAGGATGTTGGTGAGTGCATGTGTGTGTGTGTGTGTGTGTGTGTGTGTGTGTGTGTGCGTACGTGTGTGCGTGCATGTGCATGCATGCGTGCATGCGTGCATGCGTGTGTGTGTGTGTGTGTGTGCGTGCGTGTGTGTGTGTCCAATATGGGCAGTGTAAAAGAATGAGAGGGAGGTAGTGGGAGAGAGAAGACAAAGCTATGGAGAATGTCAGATTTAGTTTAAGTGTCACATTTTGTTTAAAAGGTGAAAATGAAAAAATGGAAAGTGTGTGTGTGTGTGTGTGTGTGTGTGTGTGTGTGTGTGTGTGTTGTCATAATTCTAAAATTTGAATTGATTGTTTATTTCTTAATTTTAGGTTGTGTTTGGTTGAGTGGTTTTATGTCATCATTTTGCTTGTTAGATGTTAAAACAACTTCCAAGATCATTTGAAAATAAATTGATGATGATGATGATGATGATGGTGGTGGTGGTGGTGGTGGTAGTGGTGGTGTATGTGTGTGTGTGTGTGTGTGTGTGTGTGTGTGTGTGTGTGTGTGTGTGTGTGTTTATGTTTGTGTGTGAACTGAGAGAGAGAAGGAAGGGGAGAGAGAGAAAGAGAGAGAGGTATGTGTATGAGTGAATATGTGTGAAAGAAAATGAGAGAAAGATTGGATGAATGTCATTACAAGTGCCAGTGTGTGTGTGTGTGTGTGTGTGTGTGTGTGTGTGTGTGTGTGATGGGGGGAAGAGAGAGAGTTAGTTGGTATATGTGGAAATGTGTGTCAAGTGTGGTGGTGACGAAAATGTGTGAGTGTATGTATACATGTGTGCATGTGCATGAAGCCACTTAGAGTGCTCACACTGCAAGGAAGTGATCGATGAACTGCGCTTTGTTTACTCTTGGAGATGTATCTCGAGCAGTGAGCCATGAAATAGGGGCAGGCTATCAAGAGAGGTGAGGGCAGAAGGGAGAGGCTGGGAGTGACTGGAGGGGGGGGGGGGGGGGGTGTGAACGCATCGCACACACTGTGTGCAACAATCTGGTTCTTGTGACTGAGCAGAAAAATGTACACATCCATCCGTGCACTGTATCCCTTGGCTGAGGTGCCCACCACCTGAGGGACATAGTATTTTTTTCACACAGCATCTTGGCCTACAGTCAGGCAGGATTTTTTTTTTTTTTTGGTTTCCTAATTGAGGATTGTCCTGAAGAGAAATTTCATGCAGGTTATGTGAAGAGTTGATGTGGTGGAAAGTTGTTTTACAGAGCAAGAGAGAAAAATTTCATACAGGTTTTATTTCTGTGAAGACTTCATGTGGTGGAAAGATATACAAAGAGAGCAAGCAAGAGAGAAAATTTCGTGCAGGTTTGGTTTATGTGAAGATTTCATCTGCTGGAAAGTTGCTGTATGAACAGAGTAACATAGAAAATTTCATGCAGGTTTGGTTTTCGTGAAGACTTCATCTGGTGGAAAGTTACTGTGTGTGAACAGAGCAAGAGAGAAAATTTTGTGCAGGTCTGGTTTTCGTGAAGACTTTATCTGGTGGAAAGTTATTGTGTGAAGAGAGCAAGAGAGAAAATTTTCATGCAGGTCTGGTTTTCGTGAAGACTTTATCTGGTGGAAAGTTAATTGTGTGAACAGAGCAAGAGAGAAAAATTTCGTGCAGGTCTGGTTTACGTGAAGACTTTATCTGAACAGGAAGGTTATTGTGTGAACAGAGCAAGAGAGCAAATTTTGTGCAGGTTCGGTTTACATGAAGACTTCATCGAGTGGAAAATTGTTGTATAAACAGAGCAAAAGAGAAAATTTCAGGCTAGTTCGGTTTATGTGAAAACATCGTCTGGTGGGAAGTTGTGGTATAAACAGTGCAAGACAGAAAATTTCACGCGAGTTTGGTTTATGTGAAGACTTCATCTGGTGGAAACTCATTACATACACAGAGCAAGAGAGAGCATGAATAGGCAGTAAAACATGGCCAGTCTGATGCTAGCATGTGGCGGCGGCTCAGTTCCACATGAAGAAGGCATACCTTTCTGTGGTTCTCAGGTGTATCAAGGTGAGAGTGTGGTTCAGTCAAAGAACAGCTTGATAAGTCAAGCTGGAGTTGATTTGTTATGTTGTTTAAAGACCTGAACAAAGCCATTAGCAAATGATTGAGTGTGTATCATACACATGTTGTTAATGCGTGGGTGTACCCTTGTACATAAATGTGTGAATGCATGCACATTTACATAGCTAATCCAATTTCTGATTAAAATGTGGGGCTGCCACTTCTCAGGAAAATTGTGGATTTCTGGGAATACTGAAAATAGAAATCAGGGGGAAAGGACACTTTTTTTGTTGCAGTGGAAACAAATCGGGGACAAAAAAGAAAACTTTGCAATCAAAGGGACTGGTTGTTTGACAAATGGGTTGTGACTGGAGTGTGAAGTGGACAATATAGTGATCAACTCTTGTTGTTGGGAGCAGGGGGAAGCTGGAAAGGCTGGCTGTAATTTGTCGTGGTGAAATAGGCTTAAGGTGTGCAACGGATTGCACCATTCTTAATGTAAATTTTCAAGCATTTTCCTGCGCGGGGTGGATATGTGGGGTAGGCATGCCCCCCAGACCTCCTAGAATTTCAGGTATTTTTTACTTTTTCCTGAACAGTAGCCCCTGAATATGTGGTGTGACAAATACAGAAAACGACAATAGCAACAAAAGAGAAATAAAAAGGAAAAGGATAATCCACATGTCACAGATGCTATCAGCAGCGGTACTCCAGATGACATTTAATGTGTATATAGGTGAGCTGTATATCTGCCTTCGTTGGTTTTCATTTCTTTTTTCTTCTGGGAAACCAGAATAGTGTTCATAGACATTTTCGCACCTTCATCTGTCATGTATGTATTTTACACCTTTCATCTATTGATTCATGTTTTTACACCTCTCCACTGTCAATAGCTACAGCAGCATACCAGCTGCTAATGATTGTGATACCCTTCGGTATTTGCTTAGACAGGTCTATATAACAGAAGTCTGAATGTTTAAAATTCTGTGATGACAGCCGTAACCTCTTGTACTTCAGTTGGTTGAAACAGTGAGAATGTTTGAAATCTCTTGAGATGACAGGAATATTTCCTTGTGCTTAGGCTGGTTAAAAACAATGAGATACTTTTGTATTGTGGCATATTCTACCGTTGACGAATGTTTTGTTTTTCAACGTGGGTGTGTCACAATATAAAAATATCTCATTGTTTTAACCAGCCTAAGCACAAGGAAATGTTCTTGTCATCTCAAGAGATTTCAAACATTCTCACACACACACACTTGCATGCATGCATCACGCACGTATGCATGCTGTGGACGTGTGTGCATGCGCGCGCAAGCATGCGTACATGCGTGGTTGCATTATGCAAGTGTGTGTGTTAGTGAGTGTGTGTGTGTGTGTGTGTGTGTGTGTGTGTGTGTGTGTGTGTGTGTGTGTGTGTGTGTGTCATAGGCTGGTAGAAACGAATCTTTGTTAAAATTGTATTTGCAAAAACTGTGACATTGATGGTTTTTGAGAGATGTATTCCACTTTTATTTTGCATTATCCTGAATAGTGTGAACTATGCAAGAGACTGATACCAAGGAAACAGAAATCAACTTAACCAGTTTTCAGTCTTTAAAAAGGCCTGAACAGAATGCAGCATTGCCAATATCTTTATAACACTTTTGACATCTTGTTAACTGGTGAAATTTATCAACTAGAATTAGTCCGATTTATTTGTATGAGTGAAATGGCTTTGAGTTTGTCAGTTGTATTTAAAGGAACACTAGCACCTTTGGCTTCTTGTTAAATGAAGACATTTATCAACCAGAATTAGTCCGATTTTTTTGTATGAGTGAAATCACTTTGTGTTTGTAAGTTGTATTAGAAGAACCCTGACCCTTAAACTTTTTTTTGTGTGTGTGTGTGAAACAAAGTTACTTGTGAAATTTTGTGGACATTCTTTTCTAACAGATCTGTGTACATACATGCACTTCTTTTCTTTTCTTCTTCTTTTGTTTGTTTTTGTTTTGCTTTTTTCATTTCATGTGATGTTTAAGTATTACTGATCTTGTATCTCAGTGCCTAGACAGGGTCAGAAGATTAATTAAATTTGAAATGTGCGTGTGCATGCTCGGTGCAGATATGCAGTCTGTGGGAAATGTAGAATGTAATTGTGTGTGTGTGTGTGTGTGTGTGTGTGTGTGTGTGTGTGTGTGTGCAGTACAGATACGCGGTCTGTGGGAATGTAGAATTTCATGTGTGTTGTGTTGTGTGTGTTGCAGTGAACACAGAATCCAATGCCCGGCGGATTAACTTTGTGGAACAATGTTTTGGCTCTTCAGGGCAGGTAGGAACTGGAAAGTTACAGCACAGAAAACTGACAAACTGCAATATTTGAATGTAATAGTTTATGGGGAAAAAATCTTTGTGTTTAGTACACTAGTAGTACAAGCATGAGAGAGGGGACTGGGGTAGGGTGGGGGTGTGATTCAAGGAAGGAAGAGGAATGAGTGAAAGAGCGTACTAAAGAAGTCTATGTTTGTTGAAGGTCTTTTTCTTTTTTTATAATTACAGTTGTTTTGTGTGTGTGTGTGTGTGTGTGTGTGTGTGTGTGTGTGTGTGTGTGTGTGGCTTGCAAGAATGAGCAAGACATGGGATGCACAGTGTCTAACAACCATCCTCATGATGAACTGGAAATGTCGGTCAGTGTGGACAGGACTCTGTAATGAAGCCGTGTGTGTGACAGCCACTGGCAATTGCGGGGCGTGTGCTGGTCGGGGAGGGGGTGCTGACCAAACTGTGCCGCAAGAAGCCCAAACCTCGGCAGTTCTTCCTTTTCAACGACATCCTGGTCTACGGCAACATCATCATTCACAAGAAGAAGGTTTGTCAGTGATCAGAACAATGCTGTGGTGAGCGGTTAAGGGGTGGTTTGTGACTGTGGATTTTTTTTGTTTTGTTTTTGTTTCCATGATAACTTTGTTGAAGAGGACTCACTCTCTTCTTTTCTGGAGTATAGTTGCCGACCATTGTTACTTTATTGTCTACTTGTTTCAGATTCTGCGAAATGATTTTTTTTTGTAAAATGTTCATAATTTTGAGGTGAAAGATGTAAATAGCAGAAAAAAGAAACAAACAAACAGAAAAAAAAAAAATCAGGATTCACTTGTTCCTGACCCTTTTATGATGCAATGTGTATGCAGAGTAGAATACTTGCACACTGCGCTGTGTGTGTGTAAACTTTAAAGACATGGGTTTCAGCTTCTGTGTAGAGACTGCTGATCACAAAGAGGGGGTTGGAAGGGCAAGGCAGGCCAGATGAATGGCTGTGTGTGGTATGATACCACCAGGGGGGATTTTTGCTGTGTGTTGCAGTATGACATCATAGGGTAATGACAGTATTGACAGGCCAGGTGCATTGTGTGTGTTACAGTATGACATCATAGGGTAATGACAGTATTGACAGATCAGATGCCTTGTTGGTGTTACAGTATAACATCATAGGGTAATGACCGTATTGACAGGTCAAGTGCATTGCTGTGTGTGTAGCAGTGTAACATCATAGGGTAATGACAGTATTGACAGATCAGATGCCTTGTTGGTGTTACAGTATAACATCATAGGGTAATGACAGTATTGACAGGTCAGGTGCATTGCTGTGTGTCGCAGTATGACATCATAGGGTAATGACAGTATTGACAGATCAGATGCCTTGTTGGTGTTACAGTATAACAGCATAGGGTAATGACAGTATTGACAGGCCAGGTGCGTTGTTGTGTGTGTACAGTATGACATCATAGGGTAATGACAGTATTGACAGGCCAGGTGCGTTGTTGTGTGTTACAGTGTGACATCATAGGGTAATGAGTTTTGACAGGCCAGGTGCATTGTTGTGTGTTACAGTATGACATCATAGGGTAATGACAGTATTGACAGACCAGGTGCATTGTTGTGTGTTACAGTATGACATCATAGGGTAATGACAGTATTGACAGGCCAGGTGCGTTGTTGTGTGTTACAGTATGACATCATAGGGTAATGACAGTATTGACAGACCAGGTGCGTTGTTGTGTGTTACAGTATGACATCATAGGGTAATGACAGTATTGACAGACCAGGTGCATTGTTGTGTGTTACGGTATAACATCATAGGGTAATGAGTTTTGACAGGCCAGGTGCATGTGTGTGTGTCGCAGTATGACATCATAGGGTAATGACAGTATTGACAGGCCAGGTGCGTTGTTTTGTGTCGCAGTATAGCGTCATAGGGTAATGACAGTATTGACAGACCAGGTGCATTGTTGTGTGTCACAGTATAGCGTCATAGGGTAATGACAGTATTGACAGGTCAGGTGCGTTGTTGTGTGTTGCAGTATAGCGTCATAGGGTAATGAGTTTTGACAGAGCGGATGTGCTGTTGTGTGTTGCAGTATAACGTCATAGGGTAATGAGTTTTGACAGAGCGGATGTGCTGCTGTGTGTGTTTCAGTATAACGTCATAGGGTAATGAGTTTTGACAGAGCGGATGTGCTGTTGTGTGTTGCAGATGTGCTGTTGTGTGTTGCAGATGTGCTGTTGTGTGTTGCAGTATAATGTCATAGGGTAATGAGTTTTGACAGAGCGGATGCGCTGTTGTGTGTTGCAGTATAGCGTCATAAGGTAATGAGTTTTGACAGAGCGGATGGGCTGTTGTGTGTTGCAGTATAACAAACAGCACATACTGCCTCTGGAGAACATCAAGCTGGACAATGTGGAAGATGAAGGAAGTAAGTTGGACGGGAACACACAGGGCACACAGGGCCTGCATGCAGGTCACACCATCAAAGGTCACAAGGATTTTTTTTTTTTTTTTTGATGGCTTGACTTCAGCCGTACTAGAATGTTTGCTGGGGTCTTCTCCTCTTCGCTGGCTTTGTGGCAAAGGGGAGCTGGGGTGGGGGGAGGGGAGAGAGACAGTAAAGGTGAGACAGGAGGGTGGATGGTTGTGAAGTCGTTTAATTTAGTGGTTGAATGTAATGTGGAACTTTTCAGATCATGGTAATGGAGCGGGCGCAAAAATCTTTATTTCCATAAGATGTTGAAAAGATAGGGTGTAAAACCAACCAAACAAACAGCAAATCCAACCACCACAAAGTTAAGAAAAATAAAAAACATGGGATAGGATGCTGGTACTCTAATGGCATTGATGGGTAGACTGGTGGTCACTTATTGGTATACGTATTCAGTTTCTAGAGTGTACAGTGAGGAAGCAGGCATGTTCCTCAGCTGACCAGGAGGCAAGGTAAAGCCTGTGTGAAATGTATTGGTTGTCAGAGGTGTGCGGTGTCAGGAGTGTGGAGTCAACAGTGAAGTCCAACAAAGATTACTGTGTCTGGATCTTGTTGCACCTTGCTGTCAAAAAGACTGTTGTCCAAATCAAATAATTGATCGCTTTTTGATTGAGGAAAAAAAAAAAGTGGATAATTTATAGAGTCATTTGAATATTTTTGAATAGTTCATGACGTGTGATGGTTTTATTGTGTCTCCGAATCATGAGCAATCCAGGATGCATAACAAATGTTGATAAATAAAGGGGATTGTTCATGTGTTTTTATGATGCTCGAAAGATGGTGGTAGGTTTGAATTGTGATTTTGTGTGTGTGTGTGTGTGTGTGTGTGTGTGTGTGTGTGCGCATGCATGTGATGATATTTACAATGATGCCTTGCTGTAGAATATGCTTTAGTATGGTAGAATAGTGTGTGTGTGTGTGTGTGTGTGTGTGTGTGTGTGTGTGTGTGTGTGTGTGTGTGTGAGTGCTTGCATGTGAAATATTGTACAGTGATGCGTTTTGCTTCCTTGCTGTCGCGTAAGCATTTGTCTGGTAGAACGAAATCATCTGTTTTCTTAGAGGCTGATGCCAGTTTAGCGACAGTTATTTTTTACTAGAGAAAACTGCTGTGTTGGGCAGATTTACGCAATGGCTGGAAGATCATCAACCCCAGCAAGTCTTTCGTGGTGTATGCTGCCACTGCCACAGAGAAGAAGGAGTGGATGGCACACATCAAGACCTGTGTCAACGAACTGGTGGCCAAACGTGAGTGTACCCAGGTCACATTGCAGGTCGCAGTGTCCTGTCATGTGTTGCCTGTGAAGAACTTCTGTGACAAAAGATCTTTGTGTTTTCACCTCATGTTACTGAACATGTTTCCTGTTTAATCTGTATGTTTGAATAGTTTGGGTTTTTTTTTTTTCCTTTGTGTTTGAGGACCAGGTTTGCGAGGAGGGTCTCATGTGAAGTGCCTAGAGGGTTTACCTGCTGAGCTGATGTTGTGAGTGTTAACCACTTGTGGGGTGGGGTTTCGACAGTTTGAAAGCCCCCAGTCTCTGCCGCAGTTAGTGGGCATCTGGTTCAGGTCAGGGAAGGTAAAGCCGACAGGAGAGGAGGAATGGGCTGCGCCATCCATCATGCCATGCTGCAGGCACAGCAAACCTGATACGGTTCACTGCCCCTATGGCCACAGGGCTTTGAGACTACAACTTGTCTTTTTTTTTTCTCTTTTTTTTTTTCACCATTTGCATACAGTCTGTGGATGCTTGAACTATAAGAAAAATGGAATGTTAGTGTTGCGTGGCTGACTTGATTATCCCAGTGATAATTAAAAAAAAAGAATAGTTATAGATTTTTTTCAAAGCAACCATCTGCCTCATGCAATGAGCCTGTACACGGGACACTCCAGAATGCTACAAGTCGAAAGATAACCAACTGTTTGAAGTGGTTCCATTTGAGATGAATTTAGAATTCAGTCTTGCTTTTAAACTAAAACACAGTTCATCACAGGACAAAATACACTGTCCTACAGACTGTCAGTGTTTAGTCTGATTCACGTCATGTTTCTTCCGAGGGAATTTTACTACCACTGTCTTCTCTGTCTTTCAACTCTTCTGGCTGTCCTCCATCTTTTGGCACTATTGAAATTTCTTGCTGTATTACCATGTTCCATGTCACATAAAAGCGCTTTTGTCCGATCCTCTGATTAAAGTCAGTCAAAAAGTAGCTTTCCTCAACAATTTAGAATGTCCAGAATCCTTGAACAACTTAGCTTGAGAACTCTTATCTATCTGAAAACCAACAAGAGTCACATCAAATTAGATAATCCTGCCTATGATTGGACACAAGATCAATCACGTGATTCAGCCATGTGCGAACAGCATAGAAAAACCGTGTGTGTTTCAGTTTTTCAGAGACAAAATCGTCAGTTCTCTGTGGCTTGCATATGATAATCCATTGAGTAGAACAGAAGGCAAGCAATCTTTGCAACACAACCAGTTCATATCATTAAAATGGCTCCGTTATGGACATAGGAATGTTAAGTGGGCAGTGCAAGAGTAGCCAACGTACATAGTTTCCTGAAAGGTTCCACGAATATTCATCACTCACCTCATGTTTGTCACCGGGCTTCCGATGACCATTGGAAGGCAAGTGGAATATGGTCAAAATAATAAAAATGTTTAAGTGCTGACAGAATAGGCTTACGCTGTGTGAATTCTGTGATGATAAAGATTGATTTCAGAGAACATTCCATGTATCAAAATTAACTGTTAAAATCCTAATAGGTGTAGGTGTTCAAATTAATTTTATTCACTTTAGTTAACATTTTATTAACATGGAAACAAATCTAAAAATGACTAATGTTCACTTTAACCTGAAGTGTTTTTTTACCTGTCTTGATAGCGTCTCTTATCCATTTCTGTCTAACTCTAATCTGGAGTGTTTTATTATCTGTGGTGTTGATAGCATCTCTTACCCATTTCTAATTCTTTCTGTGTGTGTGTGTGTGTGTGTGTGTGTGTGTGTGTGTGTGTGTGTGTGTTTTTTCAGAACATTTACAAGCAGTTATAAAGTGTGACCCCCTACATATTTTTATGACCCCCTGAAAATTTGGAAACAAGTTTTTTGCACCGAGTCTGAACCCCAACAGGAAAAAATTATCACTGATGCAATCATCAGATGAATAACCAGTACTTTAGGTGGTGATACAGTGGGCGTTAAGTATAGCAGAATGCTTGTTTCAGGTGGTGTAGCCCAGAATCTTCTGGAAGACTCCCCTATATGGGTGCCCGACTCCGACACAAAAGTGTGCCTGCACTGTAAACGATCCGAGTTCACTGTCATCAACAGGCGGGTAAGTAGAAAAGGTAGAGGGAAAAGGGGAGGACTGAAAAATACAGATCCATGTCTCTGGGATATGGAGATAATTTAGGCGCACAGGAACAGTTTAATTCTTTAGAGACAGATGCCACATGTCAAATTTTCCCTGTGTGATTTTTTGTTTGATGCCTCAAAATGCAAATATAATGGCCAACTGTTACGTAACAGCGGAAAAGATAAAACATGAACTTTACACCCAGCTGCTGATGAATACCTTGTAGGTTATATGAAGACGCTGATGGGACAAAAGAAAAAACATGTAATTTTGACTGTCAGACACAAAAATATTAGCCATTTTGTGTTCTACACTTTTACATCAAAAATGCCATCTGTGTTACAAAACAAATAAGTATGAAAAAATGATTCCAACCATGAAATGGAGGGAGGAAAAACAGGATACTCTTTTTTTTTTAGAATGCTGGCTCTGCGGTCACTTATGATGGCAGGTCATGAAAGATTGAAAAGGCATGTTTGGACAGAACACAGCAGAAGAATGAAAAAAAAAAAAACAAAAAAAAAGACAAAGAAAAATGAATATCAAAAAAATCTGCGAGACAGAGACTTGCTTGACATATGACATCAAAAAGTGTTTTAAGAAAACAAAAAAACAAACAAAACAAAAAGAAATGCCCTTGCAAGACACTCACAAGCTGGCATTATGCTATAGAGAGGATGTAGATGAAAAAAAAAAACCCATGGTATTGAGTTGCTGAACATGTGCTTTTAGGAGAGTGAAGGTTTAGGGAAAAAAAAAAAAAAAAAAAGCAGCAGAAGACATTGAGTAGATGGACATATCGCTTTGAACCACACACACACACACACACACACACACACACACACACACTCTCTCTCTCTCTCTCTCTCTCTCACACACACACACACACACACACACACACACACACACACAAGGAAAGGAGATCGAGTTGCAAGACATATGCCATCATGATAAAGTTGGTAACAAAAATTGAGTGCATATACTTTTTATCAGTGGGAAACGTCATGTTTAACAAGTATATAGAAAATTAGTTATCGCAAAAAACCAAAGTATACCACCAAGATGTTTTTGGCTTTTTTTTTTTAAAACAGAAAAGGTGTACGTGTACAAAACTGGATCCAGAGTTGTTCATGTGACCCAACAGACACCCATTGGTCCACAGCACTGTCTTAATGTTGCCTTGTTTCCAGCACCACTGTCGACACTGTGGCATTGTGGTATGCAACGCCTGCTCCTCCAAACGCTGGCTGCTGCCCCAGCAGTCTTCACGGCCCCTGAGGGTGTGCCTGACCTGCTACCACAAGCTGTCGGGGAAAACCGCCAGCCAGGGTGAACGACAATCCACCGCCTGTAAGACATGCTTCCCTTTCTTCCGCTGCAAACTTTTTTTTCTATGGTGAAATGAATACATGCCATAACTCCAAACGAATGCTGCTTACAGACCCCATTGTTGGTTCTGTGTGCTCTGTGCTGTCATATCTGCTAGACAATTCGGTGTGGTAAGTAAAATTTGTTCAGATTTATGGTCGTCTATTTATTTCAACATGGGAGCAAGTGTTTCTCAACTTGTTTGTTATTTACTGTTTACTATTCCCTGCCTCATTTAAGATTTGCTTTTTTTCTAGTTTGGTTTAATCAGAAGCAGAAGTTGAGTTCCTTGTGCTGTGATAAATGCTATTTGAATAGAATTGCTACAGATTTTGTCTTTCTCTAGTGTGGTTTAATCTGATGGGAGGTCGGGTTTCTTTGGTTGTTCTGTTATTAATGCTGTTGAATCTCTTGGAACAGAATTTTGTATTTGTGGTGTAAGTGAAGTGGCTCGAGTTGTTCTACCCAGGAACCTGATGTTACATCTTTTCGACTGTTTTCCTTCTGTGAAGAAAGTCAAATGCAACGGTGATCTTTTTTTTTTTTCTTCTACAAAATGAATTTGCTTGGTTTGCTTTATCATGGAACTGGACATCAGTCATTTTCCTGCCTATTTTTCACCTAAGTGTAGCTGTCATGTTTTACTGCATCATGCAAAATAAAAGTATTTCCTTCGTTGATTGAACTTGCCAGTAAAATTGTTGTTCACAGTGCTTGATTGAAAACAGGTTTATTGTTGTGTTGTAAAAGCTGTCGAACTGGGCCTGCAGTTATGACTTCACTTGCTGTGCAGACACTGTGATAGCGACCGGGGAGGATTCGTCTGGAGAAGACACGTCCGACGATGAAGATGATAAGACAGATGGCTCTGGAAACACCGCTGGGGCTGGAGATGACATGGTCACTTTCGATGATGTAAGTGTTGGTCAGTAACCTCTGGGGAGGTGGGCAGTTTACCTGGGTTTTAGCTCTGTGGACACACGATCATCAGCCACTGAAAGAATGGTGTGCGTAGTTTTTGCCTTTTTTTCTGTCTGCCTTAGTGTCTGATTGATTCAGAAGGATCAAACACAAGGCATCTTTGCTTGACCCAGAGAGCATCGCAGATTTTGTACTAGAGATATTTCTAAGCTTCACAAGCCAGTGTGTCAGCTTACCTAAAGAAGACAAAGCTACACTGTTATCCTGTGTCTCTTTTGCAGCTTTTCAACTTCACAACTTTCATGTCACATTTTGTGTTGAGTGCAAACGGACAGATAACCACGTGGATTTAGTCCATGAAAGAGAAATGGATGGCACACAAAGATCTTGGATGGTCTTGTCCAATTCTTGAAATAATGACACCCACCAAGTTCTAAGGAACTATGTTGAAAAATACTGAAAATGTGGGCCCCTTTATTTCATCAAAATGTACATTGTTATCCTATTATGCACAGTACTGATGATTGGTGTTCCACGGAAATAATGAAAAGATGAAGCAGATAGACAACATGTTCAGAAAATGAGTACCTTTTTTTTTTTTTTTTTCAAATCTGGTTTCCAAGTGGGATGGCTCTAAGTAATAATTGAAGTAAAAGTGAAAAGAAACAACTCCTCCCCTTCCCCCCATACATCTTTCCTTTTCGCTTGAGTTTTCATTCTGCAAATTTAGTGTAGCCTTTGTGTTCTTGAAATGAATTAGTGTCTGATCACTCAGCTGTCCAAGCCCCGTGAACTTCCCAAGAGACCATTTCCACTCCAAGAAATGCTGGCCCTGTTCAAAACTTGAAAAGAGCAAGTCAGAAGTGCTGTGTAGATTTGGGGTCTGTCGTTATTCTTGTCATTAATCTGTGAGGCCATTCCAAAGTGTTTGACCTTCTGTTGCCTGTTTGCAAGCAAAACATAAATACATTTGACCTTGTCCTCCAACAGGCCCACTTTCAGACGTACGACTGAGGACAGGGAACAAGGCCAAGCAGAGTCTGGCACTCGTCGTTCATGGAGAAATGTGATAGTCATGAGCAGCCAGTGCCAGACCGACTCCTTCAGAGATTCAGCTTCTTCACACAGCCTTCGCTCCAGTACGGTTCTACGCAATCACTATGTTGGAATGCTGCCTACAGCCCGCAGTGCCTTATGGACAGGTTTTGGGGGTAGTGGTGTGTATGTTTATGAAACAACAAACACTGGTGATTTCTTTCGGGGTATCTGTCATCCTTCCTTCTGACATTTATCCTGCCAGTTCTGTAGGAATTGTATTGTTTCACTTTTTTTTTCTTTCCTTTTGTAATGAAACTGTAGAAATAATTTGAACTTTGTCTCGTTTTTGAATCCTGATCCTTTATATATTAATACTGTCTCTTCATTGCACGTTTGGCGTCAGTACTAACCACCTTAATGTCAAGTGAAAATGTTAATACAGGTCTGGAAAGGAAATCATGTCATTTTGATTCATTTGTTCAGGCCTATGATAATACATTCCAAAAACAGTTTAAAACACTGAAATTGTGTATTTGGTTTTCTGCAGTTAGGATGTGGATGTTGTCTTTTTGTTTGACGCATCATTCTTGTCTGCATGTTTTCCATGTTTGTATTTTGTACAAGTTATATATATACTTCGTGTAAGGAGAACAAACGTCATGAATTTCTTGCATGTGCACGTTTGCAACATCTCTTAAAGTTGCATTCTGTTATTGATTTATTTAATGTTAGTTTAATTTTGGGTATGTCATGTTTCTGTTTGTTGATGTTGAAAGTAGTTGGTCCTTGTCTGTTACATTCTCACATCTTTGGAGGGGACAGCGCCTGTTCCAGCGTCACCAGGCACAGTTATCATGCATGTATGGTGATCACAGGGGTGTGTCATTCTTTTCCACAAAACAGGAAAAGTCAAGCATCTGCTTCCTTTGTTTTGATGCAGCTGAGAACACCACTGGTCGCCAGGACACGTTTAACAAATTGTCAGTCGCAGTCATCTTCCAGAATTTTTGGGGCACATTTTTGTTCATTTTGAAAGAAAGAAAAATTGTTTCAGGAAAAATCGGACAAAACAAAGTAAAGGTTGTGTGCACACACCATGAAGTAGCCAAGAGAACTTCCAACAAATATTCTTCTGATGTTGCAGATAACCAGCATGAAAAATGCACAAAACAATACTGCTGCTGACTGCAGAATTGCTGGTGCGTTTGCCTGTGTTACTGATGGTGTCTGAAGAAGACTGCTGGAATTCATGCCCAGTCTTAACCCATGTCAGAACCAGTCTCCAAAACAAAATCGGCCCAGTGGCCTGGGTTGCCATGAAGGAAACAAAACAAAAAAATGATTGGTAAATTTTGTTGCAGGGACAACGTACACTCTAAGCTCTGAAGACATTTGTATGTAGGGGGTACGTAGAAAGCATAGTCCTGCCTGAAAATAATTAGACTTGTTGGACGACATGGAACACAGTCCCCATTCCGAGTTACTTGTAAGTCAGCTGGTGCATCCTGTCACAAGTTATCTAACAAGTTGCCAGGAACGAGTTACATACATATGTATTAATTTCCACCTTATTTATTTATTGTTTGTTTGTTTCTAATGCTGCCATCTATTTCAGTCTCTGCTAATGGAAGGGGAATCCATTGAAAAGAGAGAGAGGAAAGGAAGCTTGTAGCAGTTCACAAATTAGCAAACTTTGAAAAGTGATTCTCAATGGTTCATTATCTCAAAAGTTCAGTTTATCGTACACACTAAATTTTTTGTTCTAGTAGGGAAGTGTTATGGAGTGCAGAATAATCCATATGTACAGTGTATTTTGACTTAGCCATGATGCTGAGTACACTAAGAATAAAAAGGATTTGTGAGAGTGAAAATGCAATTTTTGTGATGTTTGTCTGCCTGCTTGATAAAGAAACTGCATCATTTTGAATGACGTGTATTCATTTCAGTTTGCTAGCCAACAAAATGTGTTTGTGTAGGAGGGATGGGTTGAAGAGAAATGTTGGTACTACATGTATTTTGATGAACATTGTAGAAGTATTGATATTATACAGGTGATAACACTGGACTGTGTTCTGGCTGGAGTGTGATTCTCTAGGTGACAGTGGGGACAGCCCACCTGATCAGGTAGGCCACATGAGAGCTGCAAGCAAGTGAACTGATTAAAGTGACATTATACTTAAATCCCACACCATGCCATGTGCTTAACCTAAAAGACTGACAGAAATCAACTGCTTTTATGTACACATACTTCCAAAGCATGCATACATACTTGTGTTTTGTTCAGAAATGAAAGCAAAATCTGGTTACATAAGTAGAGTACAGTGTCTGAGGATCACTCCGTGGTGTGAATTTTGCTTAAAATGGTTTAGCATGTTATCGACATCCTGTGGCGTTGAAGATTAACCAGTTCCTGTCTGTTTCAGTTATAAACGAACAATTACAAAGGTTCCCAAATCATGTTAGCTGTAAAATGCCTGATGTATGGACTGAGAGGTCACTTGCCAGATTCCTGTCAGCTGTTCTGTAGTTTGACCAGTGCAACGACATGGAGAGACTGGGTTGTAGACTGTTCCTAGTTTCTCTTGATAGAGATGTACAGCATGTGGGACCTGTAGAGGTCCCTGCTAGCATGAAATTACAGTGAACTTGTCATCACCTTCTCCCATTTGACTGGGTTATACAACCATTTCAGTCACAACATGAATGTGGGGCATTGACACTCCTGGATTAATCCTAGCATGGTTCTGGATTAATGCAATCACGATTTTAGTAATTTTTGTTTTTGTGAAGTTCAACATTGTTTGTCTTGCTGGTTGAGGAGGGTGTAAGTACATAATTATGATAATGTATGTGATTGAAAGTGTCTTAAAGATTGTACAGAGCACAACAGCCTTTATTATTGCTGTAATTGTTTTTCCTGCACATTCCTTTCAGTGCCATGATGTAGAACATGATGTAGTTTCTTCTGACTGTACCTTGCTGGTTGTCACTGTGGAGACTGTTCCTTTAATGTTAGTGTACTTGTACAAAATGAGAATCATCCTGTAGTATTTAATTTTAGAAGAATGATTGTTTCATCAGATATTGTGACTTTTTCCCTGATGTTGAAGTGTTCCTTGGTCTTGTACCAGAGAATAGTTTTCCTGTCCTTGACTTACCTTCCTACTCCTGATCTAGTGTGTCCTTCCTCTCCTTGGCCCTTCTGTCTACTGAAGTCTGTACAGTCAAGCTGTGTGTTTGTTAGATGTTAGTATCCATGTATTGGCATCAGGACAGATGAAGTTCACTAAATGACCCGAAATAGAACATTTTTGTCATTAACGTGAAAGTTTTGTCAAATGCATAATTTGAAGGCACCTCTGGGAGATGTCTCGGGTGTCTCAATAGTGTTCCAGACTTTGCTTTTTATGTTTGTCAAGACAAACACTTATCCCCATCCCACCCAAAACAAACTCCAAATATTGTAGCGATCCCATTGATCCCACCCTTCACCTCAGAAAATCAGGAGGAATGTTGATCAATGACAGCAAGCACCATTTCTCTAATCAGTATGTTTAGATTGTGCTATGGTGCATAGTGATAACATTCTTTTTATCAGACATTCATTTTTTTTTTTTTTTTTTTAATTACAAATCTGCAATACCTTCATCAATATATTTTTTACATCTCACACTGGCTACAAGCTAGAACTTTTGGTTATGTGTTCTTGAAAATCATTCTTTTAACATCATTGAATAAAGAACAAATAAAGTTAATATTCTGTTTCTTCAAAAGGCTGGTGTATACAGATTGGTTATTTTGTCACAGGTCGAAGTGAGTGACCATGATGAACAGGTGGCATGTATATGCTATACGAAGGTGCATGTTCTGTGTGAATGTGAGAATGTATGACGACGTTTACTTGTCCATTTTCAGTTAAAACAGAAATTTGATAATAGTTGGTGAGACAACTTCAATTTCTACTGGGGTAGCAATAGTATCCACATGTTGCACATGCTGAGTAAGAGATTGTTACAGCTGAATCTTGCAACCCCCAAACAATGTTCATACAAGAAAGGACTATGCTGGCATTTTTTTTTTTTTTTTTTTTTTTTTGCCTTTTGATAGTTTTCTTCAGGGTAAAGCTTTGGAAACAAATGAATCTTCTCTCTGGAGGGGAAAGAGAAAACCTATAAGACCGAGAGTTAAGCATTTCTTCATGTATAGCCCAGCCACTGTTGTCCTGTGGGGCTATCTGAAGGTTTCCAAAAGCAGTTTGAAATGACATTTATTTCAATGGCAACAAGAGTACAGAGGATAGCTTTGATATTTCAGCCAGATTTCTAGAAAAGACTGCGATTTCTCAAACTTGGGGAGAAAAAAAATGAAGATAATGAATATGATGAAACTCAAAAGGTTTTGCAGATAACTTTGAAATCATGCCAGTACTAGGACTTTTTGCTGTTGTTGTGCTAGCACCTATACCCCTCTCTTGAAGACAGAGGCATATGGAGATTTCAGTTAGCTCTCATACTTTTAGTGCAGGTTGATGATCTGTTAACTTAAAATTTGGACTTGCTTGCAGTGTTGACAACCCTAGTGTGGAATTGTGCTCACTAGTTGGAGAATGCCTCTGAAGCCAACAGAAACCTGACTAATGAATAACACGACAGTTTTGTTCTCTCTCTTTTGGGAGAAAAGAAAAATCTGAAACAACAACAACAACAAAAATGTAGTAGAAAATGTATATGACGTGGGGTAGATATGTGGGTATAATAGTGTAACATTATGTGCTTGGTGTAAATTCCTTTTTGTCAAATGTCTGCCCAAAATCTGGAGAGAGGTTTCAGATCAGGTCCTAGAATGCTGAAGATAGGGCAAAAAAAACTGAGGTTCAAGACCAAAGAACGTAACAGGAAAAAAAATCTGGTTATGCCCCTTTTCTCTGGGCAGTGTATATATTTTCACTACGAAGTCACCAGAATACATAAGAATTAACACTGTAAATTCTGCAAGAGAGAAAAAAAAAATTGTTAGAATATTGGTAGATGGGTCACAAAGGCAGAAGCACAGTAGACCACAGTAAAGCTTGAAACAAAGACAGCAAAGAGGACATGAAAAAAGAGTGAAGTATCAGCATAGAATTTCCAGCGAGCAGAAATACTGTTTGTGCTGTATAGGGTTCATATAGACTTAAACAATTAGGAATTCTTGAGGATTTTCCTGAGGGTTCTAAATATAAGATGCAAGTATTGTAATGTAAAGAAAATAAACCTTTATGGACAATATGATTCCTTCATACAATCACTTCAGCAGAATTGTATTTGTGGCAGATGATAAGCAAAGTGGACACTTTCGAGACATACAAAATAAACTCAAATATTTTCTTTTCACAAATACTTTTTTATTCTCAGTGAAAATTTTATGATTTTTTTCATCAGAATATAAATCACTTCATCAAAATCTTCACTTTCAATCATTCATAAGCACTTGGAAGTATTACTAAGCACTATGTGTAAAAATGTCAAGGAAAAGTCCTCAACATTCCAGACTTAGTCGCAAAGTGAGGCGACTGCAGGCAGAAATCTAAACAATTTCAAATGTTAGTGATAGCACGCCACCAAAAAATGTAGACAAACAAACCACAAGACAAGCATGATGCCTTCTGACCTTTCAGGTCTTTTTCAGTCAAGATACAAAACACTCAGGACGATGAAACTGAACGGGCAATCACTTGCCTTCAAAGATGAGCGATTGCTCGTTCATTTTCATTGTACAGAGTGTTTTGTATCTTGCCTGAAGAAGACCTAAGAGGTTGAAACGTGTGGGTGTTTTGTCTAGCAATTTGTTTGTCTACCTCTTTTTGGCGGTGTGCTATCACTAACATTTAACATTTATTCCAGGACTTTTCAAGGCCTTTTGATGGATGCTGATATACCGAAAGAGCCCCCCGGCATCTCCATGAGCACTTTGTCAGCTGAACATGCAAACTGAATAACAGACTGAGACTCCTATACAGTACTGTGATGATGTTTATTCCTGACAGACTAGTATTCATCTAGTGGACTGGTCTACAGCTGCACAGTATCAGTTTCAGGATGAGCGGAGGGGGATGGAGGGGGGGTCAAGAAAATTGGGGAAAACCGACAACATGCGCACCCATCTTATAGAAATGAAGGCAGCGGCTGCAGAAGGATGAGCATTTCTGTCTTGTCAGCAGCCAACACAATTCAAATGACAAAACTATTTCATGTCCATAAGATAATGAGAACAATGACTTCTGCTACAGTGGCACACAACAATCACACCTCTTCTGAAACTCTGAAAAAAATGCTGCTTTTGACTCCATTTCACAAATACAGACACAAGGCACTTTCAGAACAAAGAAACATCTTCAAAATTAGTTCATTCAACCCTATACTTGATTTATGTACACAGCAGCAACTAAACAGACACAAGTCAACAACTCATTCAAAACTGGCATAACCAATTCTAATGGTAGGTCTTGCCAATATTGGTTAAGACCCAGTATTTCCATCCATACTTACCAATACATTTCACTGTCTTTCTAACGCTTTCCACCCCAACTCCTCTTAATCCAAAAATATACCTGTTCCAGATTTGCCAATCATTTAAAAAATGAATGTGTGTTAAATTGTCTGGCACTGAAACAAACTTTCACAATTTTCAAATCGTGAAATAAAAAAAAAAAAAAAAAAAAAAGGAAATATATATCATCATCATTTGTCACAAAGCCATGCTGTGTTCATGGGGTAATGAAATGTTTTTCATGCAGAGAGAAAACTTTCAATGCAACAAACGCTGCCACACAGTTCATTTTTATCGAAGCTGGTTCAACATACCACACGGGCCCCATTTCACGAGGATCGGGGTTTCTTATTGGTAATGTCTTGCATGGCACCGACATCCTCACAGGACCGTTTCTTGGCACTCAAACTCTCAGGAGCACTCATGAGTGATTGTGGCTGCAACATAAAACGAAAATAAAACTATCACAAAAATGACATTTGGTTCTACTGCAACCAGTTTATCTGAAAACTAATATTTGTCCTTAAGTCACATAAAACTAAAATAAAACTATCACAAATATGACTTTCAATTTTATTTGCAACCGGCTTATTTGTAAACTAATGTTTGTTCTTTCTGTTGTGATATTTGATTCTGTTGCAACCAGCTTATTTCAAACTAATGTTTATTCACTTTGTGTGACATTTGATTCTGTTGCAACCAGCTTATCTGTAAACTATTATTTGTTCTTTCTGTTGCCTAATCTCCAGAATTACACACAGACACTCCACATGAACTTTCCAGCACACATGACAAATACATGACAACAAAAAAAAAAAAAAAAATGTGCCTTCACAACAAAACTAATTGTTTTAAACCCCAAGCACTTCTCCATGTGCACTGAACACCAAATGCAGTGTGGACAACTGTTCATGTGCAAACATGGGCCAACTTTGAATACATGTATAGCAGAAAACAATAAGACTAATGCTGAACTTTTCCAAATTGAATGGGCCAACTTTTAATACATGTAAAGCACAAAACAATCAGACTAATTAAACCTTTCCAAACTAAATAAACTTCGCTAATTTGATCTGCATAGTTTTGCTAGTTTATAGACGACGTTACAGAATAAAAGAATAGGGATTCTGGAGGTACTTTTCAGACACACACAAACAACACGACAAAGAGCTAACATCAGATCATTGGAGGTACTTTTCACACAAACTGCACGACAAAGAGCTAACATCAGATCATTGGAGGTACTTTTGGACACAAACTGCACGACAAAGAGCTAACATCAGATCATTGGAGGTACTTTTCACACAAACTGCACGACAAAGAGCTAACATCAGATCATTGGAGGTACTTTTCACACACACACACACTGTACGACAAAGGACAAAGCTAACGAGATCATTGAGGATACTGTTCAGACACACACACACATGCTGCACGAAAAAGAGCTAACATGACATAGTTAGAGGTACCTTTCACACGCACACACACAAACTGCATGAGAAAGTAAGAGCTAACATGAGATTATTGGAGATACTATTCAGACACACACACACAAACTTCACAACAAAGAGCTAACATGAGATCATTGGAGGTACTGTTCAGACACACACACACTGTACGACAAAGAGCTAACATGAGATAGTTGGAGGTACTTTTCACACACACACACAAAAACTGCACGAGAAAGTAAGAGCTAACATCAGATCATTGGAGGTACTGTTCAGACACACATACACTGCACGACAAAAGAAGAGCTAACGAGATCATTGGGGGTACTATTCAGACACACACTGCATGACAAAGAGGTAACATGAGATCATTGGAGGTACTTTTCACACACACACACACACACACACACACACACTGCACGACAAAGAGCTAACATGAGATTATTGTAGGAACTGTTCTGACAGACACAAAAACCCCACAAACCTCATGACAAAGAGCTAGCATCAGGTCATTGGAGGTACTGTCCAGACACACACACAAACTGCAATACAAAGGTAGGGCTGACATGAGATCATCGGGGGCATTTTTCAGACACACACACACACACACTGCACAACAAAGAGCTAACATCAGATTATTGGAGGTACTTAACACACACACACACACTGCACGACAAAGGAAGAGCTAGCACGAGATCACTGGAGGAACTGTTCAGACACACACACACTGCACGACAAAGGGCTAACATGAGATCATTGGAGGAACTGTTCAGACACACACACACTGCACGACAAAGGGCTAACATGAGATCATTGGCAGAACTGTTCAGACACACACACTGCACAACAAAAGCAAAGCAGAGTCAAGAAGAGGTCACTGTGACCAGCACCTGCACCACTTCCTGGTATGCGTGGAGATGGGTGTGCTGCATGGCCTTCTGTCTGAACAGCTCGGGGCTGTGTTTGAATTCTTCTGCCTGCAACAACCCCACGCCATCCACCTTCACTCTAAACAACTGTAGAATTGTACAGCACTTAACAGTCTGTCAGCTGCAATAAAAGAAGCAATCAAAAAAAAGTTGCAAGCAAACTTGCAGAACTGGAACTGAACGATGATTAATTCAGTGTTGGCAACACTCCGAACTGAGAACACTAAAAATGCAAACTTCAATGAAAGAACAGTAGCTTAGAATATTGTTCCAGCTGAACTTGCACATTTCAATTATCAGATAATTTGCTTTAAACAAGCGATTTTTCCTTTGAAGCTATGACCATGCCAATGATCAACTGTTCATTAAATTACAATAATATGCTTTAAGCAAGAGATATTACCTCCGAAGCTATGACCATGCCAATGATCAACTGTTCATGAAGTTATAGTGATGCACCTGTCCTCGATGCCACAAGATCCCGGATACTAGTATCCAGTGTTTCAGTGTAAACAAATCAAACCTGAAATTGTGGTCTTAAGGAACTGTGTTTGTCCTTTGATCGTGATGAAGTACAATGAACTATTCAAAATCTCCAAAACTGTTTCTAGCATATTCCCTACATTTTGAATGACATTTCACAGATTTCAACTTTCATAAATTCTAAGATTTTTTTTTTTTTAAAGTGATCTCTGAATTTTGTCAGAGTTAAAAGCAACATCTCTGCTTTGGGACCATTTTCCTGATGTGAAAATGTTGTCAGTCCTCTGCTGGGATCAAAGGTTTCAAACATGTTACTGACGTTGACCTTTCCTCTGAACGTGATGATTCAAGGACAGATCATTACAAACTCTCGTCACCCTGTCCAGAAAAAGGGCTCAATGTCCACTGAATGATCTCCCCTGGAGTTTAACACTCGCACATGCCATGTTCATCCTTCCCCTTCACTAATCATTAATGGTAATCTTGGAGAGATGTTTGCTCATCTCAGGGTTTTCGTGAAGAGACAGCCTGTAGCTGCCTGTGTTGCATGACGATGTATCCTAAATATGGATACAAACATGGTACTCTCACCCAATGAAATGTACTCGGTGATCCAACATCTGCTTTGCGGGCGCACATCACAGGAAACCAATAGACTGTTCAAATGAGAAAACAGTCTGGGCTTTAGGCACTGATACAAACTTTCTGGAATCAAAATGTGGCAGCCAGAACATGAAGACTTGTCTTTTGACTGACAGCATTCCCTGCTTCCTAAACTGATCCATGGAAGGCTCAACAAAAAATGGACCATGCAGTATTCAGTCTTTGCAATTTTAGCCCAAGTGAACTTCTTTACTCTACTCTGCAACAGTTTATATCACCATTTCCAAAAAGATGAACCCAAACCGTAATTTCAGGGAAATTTTTACAAATTCAAGATCACTTCCTCCCCCTCTGAATCAGGTATTCATGGTACTATTTCTAAAATAGGGAATTCCTGAAAAATGTGGGTGCATGGCCAGTTATGTTTAGAGTAAAAGGATGGGATACTAAGTTCTGGCATTTTCTTATTCATCGATTGATGTCACTCAAAATTCATACTTAGAAAGTTTGAGAGCTTACATAATTGTATAAAATAAGAACTGATGCCTTAAGAAATGCCAGAATCACATAATAGGCATTATACAGCGCTAGGTTAATATCATCATGTCATGGTAATTTTCTTTTAAACTTAAAATCTTCAGATACACACACACACACACACACACACACACACACACACACACACACACACACACACACACACATACATCATGCATGCACATATGCACACTGCATGACTCACAATGTCGGCCATCAGAGCATCGTCGGGGTTGGGCTGAGCCATCAATAACTGAAGTGAGTGAGAGCACTGTCATCAGGTTCATACACGGCTTCCATGCTCCCTGCAAATGTCAGGTCGTAAAAGTGTCGCATATGGCAGCTGAGTCTCTTTGCTATGGTCACCTAGTTTGTAAAAAGTGTCACATATGGCAGCTGAGTCTTTGCTATGGTCACCTAGTTTGTAAAAGTGTCACATATGGCAGCACAGTTTTTGCTATGGTCACCTAGTTTGTAAAAGTGTCATCAATGGCCATTCAGTCTTTGCTATGGTCACCTAGTTTGTAAAAGTGTCATTATGGCCTGCTCAGTCTTTGCTATGGTCATCTAGTTTGTAAAAGTGTCATTAATGGCTGCTCAGTCTTTGCTATGGTCACCTAGTTTGTAAAAGTGTCACATATGGCAGCTGAGTCTTTGCTATGGTCACCTAGTTTTGTAAAAGTGTCACATATGGCCGCTCAGTCTTTGCTATGGTCACCTAGTTTGTAAAAGTGTCATTAATGGCTGCTCAGTCTTTGCTATGGTCACCTAGTTTGTAAAAGTGTCATCAATGGCCACTCAGTTTTTGCTATGGTCACCTAGTTTGTAAAAGTGTCATTAACGGCAGCTCAGTCTTTACTATGGTCACCTAGTTTGTAAAAGTGTCACATATGGCAGCTGAGTCTTTGCTATGGTCACCTAGTTTGTAAAAGTGTCACATATGGTAGCTGAGTCTTTGCTATGGTCATCTAGTTTGTAAAAGTGTCACATATAGCAGCTGAGTCTTTGCTATGGTCATCTAGTTTGTAAAAGTGTCATTAATGGCTGCTCAGTCTTTGCTATGGTCACCTAGTTTGTGAAAGTGTCATTAATGGCCGCTCAGTCTTTGCTATGGCCAACTAGTTGTAAAAGTGTCACATATGGCCGCTCAGTATTTGCTATGGGTCATCTAGTTTGTAAAAGTGTCATTAATGGCTGCTCAGTCTTTGCTGTGGTCATTAGTTGTAAAAGTGTCACATATGGCAGCTGAGTCTTTGCTATGGTCATCTAGTTTGTAAAAGTGTCACATATGGCTGCTCAGTCTTTGCTATGGTCATCTAGTTTGTAAAAGTGTCATTAATGGCCGCTCAGTCTTTGCTATGATCATCTAGTTTGTAAAAGTGTCACATATGGCCGCTCAGTCTTTGCTATGATCATCTAGTTTGTAAAAGTGTCATTAATGGCCGCTCAGTCTTTGCTATGGTCACCTAGTTTGTAAAAGTGTCATTAATGGCCGCTCAGTCTTTGCTATGGTCACCTAGTTTGTAAAAGTGTCATTAATGGCCGCTCAGTCTTTGCTATGGTCACCTAGTTTGTAAAAGTGTCATTAATGGCCGCTCAGTCTTTGCTATGGTCATCTAGTTTGTAAAACTGTCATTAATGGCTGCTCAGTCTTTACTATGGTCATCTAGTTTGTAAAAGTGTCATTAATGGCTGCTCAGTCTTTGCTATGGTCACCTAGTTTGTAAAAGTGTCACATATGGCAGCTGAGTCTTTGCTATGGTCATCTAGTTTGTAAAAGTGTCATTAATGGCTGCTCAGTCTTTGCTATGGTCACCTAATTTGTAAAAGTGTCACATATGGCAGCTGAGTCTTTGCTATGGTCATCTAGTTTGTAAAAGTGTCATTAATGGCCGCTCAGTCTTTGCTATGGTCACCTAGTTTGTAAAAGTGTCATTAATGGCTGCTCAGTCTTTGCTATGGTCACCTAGTTTGTAAAAGTGTCATCAATGGCCGCTCAGTCTTTGCTATGGTCATCTAGTTTGTAAAAGTGTCATTAATGGCCACTCAGTCTTTGTTATGGTCACCTAGTTTGTAAAAGTGTCATTAATGGCCACTCAGTCTTTGCGTTTGCTATGGTCACCTAGTTTGTAAAAGTGTCATTAATGGCCCGTCAGTCTTTGCTATGGTCACCTAGTTTGTAAAAGTGTCATTAATGGCCCGTCAGTCTTTGCTATGGTCACCTAGTTTGTAAAAGTGTCATTAATGCCACTCAGTCATTGCTATGGTCATCTAGTTTGTAAATGTGTGCTATGGTCACCTAGTTAGTAAAAGTGTCATTAATGGCTGCTCAGTCTTTGCTATGGTCATGCCCTACTAACATTCATTCAAGCATGCAGATTTTATTCTTTATCCATTCATTACCATTGCAGGTGAAAACACATTTTCCAGTCTTGCAGCTCTTCTTTTTTGTATGTTATTTCCATTTGAAACAACAATCGCAGGAGATTGATGTCACATTTGAGTTTGTCATGGAAATTCCCAATCTCCATCGAAAATAAACACCACTGAACCTCACCAGCATGACGCGGCGGCTGTTGATCCACTCTAGGTCAAAACGTTCACTCAGTTGCTAAAACATTCAAATACTCATCACTGGATTTTCTTTTTTTTTTCCTATTGAAAAAGGCAAACAGCTTTATTTTCTTTGCTAAAGTTGCAAGTTTTTAGCTTAAGGAAGAGACACAGATACTTTGTGTGCATGCACATGCGCATGTGCAGCTGCATGTATATGTAAGGCAGACACTCAAATTCACAGACGACTTGCAAAGAATATGAAACAACATTTGTCATGATCATATTTGGCACTGGTGGGGACAGTGGAATACAGACATTAGAACAAAGCTCAACAGCACAGTTCATCTGCACCAATACCAGCATCGAAGACTGCTCACCTTTGTGGCATTTTCAGCGTATCCAGACAGATTCTTCCAGCACTGTCAATGTTGGGATGGTAGATGGGGGTGACAAACTGCGCCTTTGGTGGCTCAAATGGATACCTGCCAATTCAATATGCTGTGTTCAAAGTACTCATAAAATCCCAATAAAAAGTTCAATTCTTACACTCACAACACTTACACAATAGCACATTAAGTGACATGTTTCACATAGTACTTATTAAATGAATGAGAAAGAATGTTTCTGAAAATAAATGCTTGGAAATGTACAGCAACTGAGCTTCAGATTACTTTGAGGTATTTGGGATTAAATGATCCAAAGACCATGACCACTAATAACCAGTGATCAATTTAAAAAATAAAATGATGGGCCCGGTTTGATCAAAAGTCTGAATTTAAAAATGCATACTTCGCTACTATACTGATTGAAAGGTCACTTAAGTTTGAATCGACAGTTTGATCAGAACTTTAAAATGCATACATAGCCACTTTATTGGCGAGCAGACCACTTTACTTTAAACAACTTTTGCTTTTTTTTTAGAGAGACATGTTGAAATAATTTGTGACACTGTACATAAAGAGAAGAGTCAATACTAATGAGCAGTTAGAACTTGCAACAACCAATCAAAACAGATCATGTAATGCACTTCCCATAGAAATATTTCTCATGTTGTAATTATGACCTGATGGTATTTAATGCAGACAACTATAAAATCACAATGATCTGACACTGGCTGATCAATGTGCATCTGAATGAATTCTTGTGGTGGTTCATTTCAAAAGATAGTACCAATCATCACACACAAACACACACACACACACACACACACACACACACACACACACACACATAATATGTGTGTGTGTGTGTGTGTGTGTGTGTGTGTGTGTGTGTGTGTGTGTGTGTGTGTGTGTGTGTGTGTGTGTGTGTGTGTGTGTGTGTGTGTGTGTGTGTGTGTGTGATGAAGGATGAAAACAACAGTCTTCTCATGTCATCAGACATTTTTTTGACAATTTTCCACTGGTTCACAGCTTCTTCAGGTCAGGGTACAATATATATATATATATATATATATATATATTTTTTTTTTTCTTCAATATAGATTGTTGTCTTCAGCACCAGTGTGCAGTGTGAAACAAGAGATACTGACGAAGCCTAAATAAAACGCAAAAGCTTTTAAAAAAAAACATGGAGAGTGTGTGGCTGATGTGCCTGCTTTTATTTTTGTACTTGACTGGCCAGTTTCTGGATCAGCAGAGAGAGAGAGAGAGAGAGAGAGAGAGAGAGAGAGAGAGAGTGAACAATAAGACTGACGAATACACAGAACAATCAACAAGTAGAACAACAGAGTACACAATTAATAAGATACATTTTAGACAAAACAGACTAAAAAAAAAAAAAAAAGACTAAACAATCAACAGAAATGAAACAAAAACAAACAATTCCACCAACCTCTCTGGCAATTCAATATGTATCTTGAAAACTCCGCCCACATATGGGGTGTCATCGCCTCCTAGAATCTCTGCAAAAGGGCAATGCCTTTACATCACTCACTCACTGAATTTTAACTACCAATTAATGGAGTCCAAATCAAAGTATCAAGAGATGACATAAAGAGAAGTCTGGCTTTTAACTGAAAGCATTTTCACTCCTAACTGCTTGTTGAACTAATAAATGAGGGAGGAATCTTAAAGAAAACTATATCTTCTATTGTCTACAGCAGCTGGCATATGTGTCAAACTTTTACCACCCTTTCCAATAATTTCAAATTCCATCAACATGGCTATGTGACGTAGTATGGTCAACATTTATCACCCTTTCCAATAAATCCAAATCCCATCTTTAAGTTTCAGAGTACTGTCACTACACTCAGAACAATGTCAATAATTTCTGAAACACGGAAATTCCTGACAAATTCCTGCGATTCAGGATTTGCAGCTATGCAAATGAACACCTCTCTCTATGCTTATCATGTTAATCACTGACAATATTTACATACATGTGCATTTCAAAAGAAAAAAATCTAGTTTGCAATTATGTAAAATTCATTTGGGTAATTTTGTGGGCACAGTTAAACCCTTAATCGAAGGAATTTGAGAATTTATTTTCTTTGACCGCTGAAAACAACAGCTTACATATATCTTGAATAAACACTAATATTCAGTTCTGTCATAATCTTTCATTTTGTGAAGTTGTTTTTTCAGTTTCTTTTTCAAAATAAATCAATAAAAATGCTTCCCTGTCTTTAATCTTACAAAGTTGATTTAGTTGTTTTTTTTTTCTTTTCCTAATGAATCACCAGAAGTGCACTTTTCATGGTTTCGTGAAAGAAGAAAACTCCTGCTTGCCAAGTCGATGAATGTAATTCAGATTTTCCTGTATGGCACACCCTGGGTCTTTTTGAATTGAATGGTAAACTATAACTGAACTGATCACTATGTACTTGACAGCTGTGGAGCAACATTTTACAACCCCACACAATTTGATCAACTGCACTGGCCAATAACATCAGAAAAATATTTAAACTTGACCAATTGGCAGAGCTTCTTTTGTTCAACAGTTTTTTAACGGGGCGACTGTTAGCAGATTAAAAAAAAATGTTTTTGTTTCTCAAATAGCAAGCTCAAAATGAAGGACTGATGCCATGCAAAATAGCTAAACAAGTATGATTTGTCCCTGATATTGCTGTGAGTAATGAAGTCGAAAGAATCTACTTGATGTTCTGCCTGTTTTAATAAAATTGACTGAGCAGATGCTTGTTTAGTATCTTAACAATTATTTGTATGGTAATGAATATTTACTTTACCAGATTCCACTGATCCAGCCAGGTGTTTTTTTAATCAAAGAAAAAGGATCTGTCTGAGTGATCTTCTCAGTTAAGTTCCATTGTCAATCTTCAGGTTTGTTTGAGGAGAAAGAACAGTGTACACACACACACACACACACACACACACACACACACACACACACACACACACACACACACACTCAAACTGACATATATAAATGAGACACATGTTGCATACATGTAGCAAAGAAAAGATGCAGGGGAAAAAATCTGTTACATTCTTAATGATTCAACATTTTGTTCCTGGATAAAAAAAAAATATATTAACAAATGGAACCCCTGCACTGACTTGAACATTTTCATCGGGAAATAAAACCAATGGATTTGTGCTGGATTTTCCCATGATAAAGATGTACCTCACACACAACCAGTAATGTGTCTTAGATAGAGTGTCTGGTAGCTGAAATTTCCTTCGATTTTGTAGTTCAACAGATTTCATGGCCATCCTATGATTATTTCCATTAAAAAAAAAAAAAAAAAAAAGCAGCCAATATAAGCAGCACTAAATGGAAATGCATGCCACCCCAGCTCTACCTCACCTCTCCTCATGTCCCAGCAGTGGATTGTGTGGAATGGGTAAACTTGAAGTGAATTTCTTCTGTTTTCACACACACTCACATACAGAGAGGCAGGCACAGAGAGAGAGAGAGAGAGAGAGAGAGAGAGAGAGAGAGAGAGAGAGAGAGAGAGAGAGAGACAGACAGACAGACAGACAGACTGACTCAGAGAGAGACAGAGAGATACTCAGAGAGATATATACTCAGAGAGAGAGAGAGAGAGAGAGAGAGAGAGAGAGAGAGAAAATCTTGGGTTTGAGAAACAAAATGAGATCTCATCAGGTTGCAAAGTGAGACGACTGCAGGCGGAAGTTTAAACAAATCTTAAATAAATGTTAGTGAACTGCCAAGAGAAACATGGACAAACAAGTCACAAGACAAAACATGACGTGT
>JADBJO010000772.1:117500-120000 GCA_016801955.1 Conus betulinus | reverse complement strand
AATAAATGTGGCGACGTGTACATGATAGAATGAAAGACGACTCCTAACAAATGTGGCGATGTATACACGATAGAATGAAAAAACGACTCCTAACAAAATGTGGGATGTATACATGATAGAATGAAAACTTCCTAACAAATGTGGCGATGTATACCTGATAGAATTAAAACTACTCGTCACAAATGTGACGATGTATATTAAAGGGGGCTCCTAACAAGTACGGCGATGTATACCTGACAGAATTATAAAGGCGGCACCTAACAAATGTGGCGATGTATACCTGGTAGAATTGTAAAGCGACTCCTAACAAATGTGGTGATGTATACCTGATAGAATTACAAAGGCGACTCCTAACAAATGTGGTGATGTATACCTGACAGAATTACAAAGGCGACACCTAACAAATGTGGTGATGTATACCGAATAGAATTGTAAAGGCGACACCTAACAAATGTGGCGATATATACCTGGTAGAATTACAAAGGCGACTCCTAACAAATGTGGCGATGTATACCTGGGGGCTAGGCGATGTATACCTGACAAAGGCGACTCCTAACAAATGTGGCGATGTATACCTAGTAATATTAAAGGGGGCTCCTAACAAATATGGCGATGTATACCTGACAGAATTATACAGGCGACACCTAACAAATGTGGCGATGTATACCTGGTAGAATTATAAAGGCGACTCCTAACAAATGTGGCGATGTATACCTGACAGAATTATAAAGGCGACTTCTAACGAATGTGGCGATGTATACCTGACAGAATTATAAAGGCGACTTCTAACAAATGTGGCGATGTATACCAGGTAGAATTGTAAAGACGACTTCTAACAAATGTGGTGATGTATTCCTGTTAGAATTAAAGGCGACTCCTAACAAATGTGGCTAAGTATAGTTGATCCGCGAGGTGATTCAGATCGTCTCTTCACTGAAGCCGCCCTCTCCGCTGACAGATGTCTGTAACGATAATGGATTTATCGCCCCTCTCCCTCACATACCATCTTTTTGAGCATCAAGTTGAATTCGTTTGTTTTGTTTGCTGGTTGAATGCTGTCTGCTGCAATCTGGTTGCAGGTCTAGGCAAAAGTTATGAACGCGAAGATATAGAGAAGAGGCTCGGTTATCTTTCCTTGCTTTCCCATTATTCGCCTTCCGTTAGAGTCCCGTGTGTTGAGGCAGGTCGCAAGCTATCAGCCGGGCGAGTGAACTGTTCAGTTGGCCAGGCGGCTCTCTCAGGTAACTACCTACTTTCACATATTCTTACTGGACAATCTGCGCCAAAAGACGCTTTCTGTAGATGGTTTCTATTTACTCTAACATATCTTCCTGAAAAACTGATAACAATGTGTGCCAAAACAGTACATCTGTTGATTGTAGTGTTTGGGCAAGAACTTTAAGCAGTTGAGACATACAGTTTGGGCACAAACAATGCGGAACGTTATTTTATTTCAAAACAGACATCACTCATAACGTTTTCAATAAGAAAACGAATTAACAAACAGGAGCTTATTTTGTATGCGAACGTTTACGTTTGAAAAAGTATATTTAAAGATGTACCGTTTCGGCTCAAAACCAGCGATATGTTACAGGGCTGTCTTGGATTCTATGATTCTATGATTGAAAGAATAAGACTCTCTCTCTCTCTCTCTCTCTCTCTCTCACACACACACACACACACACACACACACACACACACACACACACACACACACACACACACACACATTCGTTAATATGAATTAGTTCTTTCTTTTTGGATCACGATATGCGAAGCTGAACAAACATGTAAAACTGTAAGCCATAGAACAAGTTATTATATATCTAGATCACACATTAACTTTTTTTTTCTCTTCTTATCTTAAACCTGATGCTTTCTATTGATTGACTGATTCATATTTTCAGAATTCAATTCGATTTATTGATTTTTGTTTCTCTTTATCATCATTTACATATTACATTTTAAAATTCTGTTGGCAAGAAAAAGCAAGTATTTGGTATCTGTAGCTGCGATGTGGTGTTTAAACTTGGCGGTGATTTTCGTATGCGCATAGCAATCCCTGACTGCCAGAAAAACAGTGTCAACCAGCATGTCTTCCTCAGCCGCTACAGATGAAAGGACGTGCTTGATTTCCATTGACCAAGACAGAGATGAAGGTAGAGAAGACCTCTCTCTCTCTCTCTCTCTCTCTCCACACACACACACACACACACACACACACACACACACACACACACACACACACACAATGACAATGGGAAGGTGACTTAGAAATGATAGCTTCATCGTGCAAATGAGAGAGAGAGAGAGAGAGAGAGAGAGGGGGGGGGGGGGGGGGTAAGGGGCACGCGACAAGTCTATGGATGCAGCATTTCTGTCAACCAGTGTTCCAACTTTTTAATGAACGCTCCATCACCTCCGATACATTTCGCCATTCTCGAAAACCACTCGATCATGACGTCACGCCGGTAAATCGGGGTAGGTATGACCAGCTAGA
>JADBJO010000772.1:95000-110000 GCA_016801955.1 Conus betulinus | reverse complement strand
GGATGAAGAACACACTGGGGTGTTGCCTGCTGCTGTCCTCGCTGCTCATCTTTCTCCTCCCCACGGCTGCACGTGCTGCCGCCGGCTTCTGTATTGTCATCCGCATCTGCCAGGGCGTGCTTGAGGTGGCCATGCTATTGACTTCTGCAATTTACTTGATTACGTAAAGCGTAGTCTCACCTCCACTATCCTTTTTTTTTCATGTGTATGTATCCGCAAGATGCATAAATGGTTTATTTTTTCCTCTCTTCATCTTTTTTCAATTATGTGAGAAATATGAAATTCAGTGTTTCGTTTTCTTGCATACGGGGTTTATTTTTCTTTTCGTCATCTTTTTCAAATTATTGGAGAAATATTGAAATTCAGTGTTTTGTTGTTCTTGCATTTTATTCCTCAAGGATAGTGTTAAGGAAACATCGAACAGAAATTTGTTGAAAAAAAAAAGTTACGTTTTCAGCTATGCTGTTCTTGACGTCACGTATTTGGTTTTTTGTCCGGTTTTTGTGGCCCCTTGAACAGTACTATCATTTGCTGAGTCTGTTGAAGAAAACTGTTGTATGATTGTGTGCAGACCTGGTGAAAAACGATGCATTCTCTCAAGAGGTGACCATGCATGTGTTCCTCTCCTGAAGGAACTGCAAGGCATTAAAGAAGCATCCGAATCTGATGTACAGAACATGAATTAGGAATTTGCACGTCTTCCAACTCCGAAGGAGGGAGATTTAGCACATGGTTTTGTCTGCTATGGTTTTTAAAAAGCTATTGATAAGGCTCCGCCGAAAAAACGTAGAAACGAATCACAAGATAAAAACACGACGCGTTTCGATCTCTTAGATCTTCTTCAGGCAAAATACGCAACACACAGGACGACGAAAATGAACAAGCAGTCACTTGTCATCATCCAGTTTGGCACAAGATGGGCGTTTAAGTTGTTCAGTTGTTTTCTAGTGCAAGCCGTCGTGGCGCAGCGGTTCGTGTTGTTGACTCCGAGGTCTGGTGGGATGCTGCAGGTTCAAATCCCCATCAGAGACGTAAATTTCTTAGATGTTTTTGGCTCCTGTCCAGAGTTGAGAGTGTGCTATGAGGTCAGTTGGGCAGACTGGAGTCATACAGTCGCGCCTTTCATCCACTCAATGGATGCACTGGTGGCGATGTTCTCTCGAATTTTCTGACAAGCACAGCAGGTGTCTGGATCTCCCAAGCCTGGCTGACGGATACATTATGGAAGGAAGCGGAAAGTACAGTCCTGAAATTTCTGACCATAGTGGAGCACCGCTGTATTGTCTTAATCATCTTCATTTTGTTAACTACACACACACACACACACACACACACACACACACACACACACACACACACACACACACACACACACACACACCTATATACATACATACATACACATCTATCTGTGTGTATACATTTAGATGTGTACATTTACATGCACATTCATATCATATATAAAGTGATAATGCGACGCTAAACGAAAGAATAAGTAAATTAGGAAACAAACAGCCCTCGTTTCGATTTCTCTGGCGTTCTTCAGGCAAAACAAAAGACATCGTGGACGATGAACACGAAGGACAAGCACTCACTTGTCTCTGCGAACTGCATGCAAAATGCATGTGGAATGGAAACGAAGCAGCTGGGACGGGGAGACAACACGGGTTGATATAATGATAATGATAAATAAATAGATAGATAAAAAAATAAATAAGGCTACTGTTGGTTCTACTGCAGCTAATATCAATAAAGTTAGTAGTACACCTGGAACACAGTCTGCTAACCTCTAATACAGGCCGGATACTAGAGCTCTGCAAAAAGTACACTGACGATCGGCTGTGAGCCACATCCACACCAGAATAAGACCTCTGCAGCTTCCCTAACTTTGCTTAGACCCTCCATCCATTCATCAAATGTACATACACTTTTCGCAATCAGTCAACTTCCTGGACAATTCCATCTTCCTCAGAGATGGACGGCTCAAAACCTCTCTTTTTCTTTAAACTCACCGATGCGCATTCATGCCTGACTACACATTTTTCCACCACCCATCCACAAACACAGCATTCCATATTCTGAATTCCTCCGCCTGCGCATGAAGAAGGTTTCTGTCTACAAAGAGCCACAATGTTTGAGTTTTTCACCAGCCATGGATACCCCAGTACCGTCATTAATGATGCTCCTACCTGCTCCCGGCTGCATTCACAACAGCTGCACTGGGAGCTCAGCCTCCAAAAGAAACACAGGCCCACTGCCTGCCACCTCGTCCACCCACACACTCTCCCCATCTGCTGGATCAAACACACAGGCCCGCTGCCTGCCACCTCGTCCACCCGCACACTCTCCCCATCTGCTGGATCAAACACACAGGCCCACTGCCTGCCACCTCGTTCACCCCGCACACACTCTCCTCTCCCATCTGCTGGATCAAACACAGGCCCACTGCCTGCCACCTCGTCCACCCACACACTCTCCCCCCATCTGCTGGATCAAACACAGGCCCACTGCCTGCACACCTCGTCCACCCGCACACTCTCCCCATCTGCTGGATCAAACACACAGGCCCACTGCCTGCCACCTCGTCCACCCGCACACTCTCCCCATCTGCTGGATCCTCAAGCCCAACAGGCATGTAGCAGAAAATCACAAATCTGCATGTTGAGACCAAACCCAGGATTACTTTCAGATGCGACAAAAACCTCGAAGACCTACTTGTGCACTCCAAACTGAGCAAAATCTGCACGCTTCAGGCACCCGGTGCTTTTTCCTTCTCAGAACGCACTTGCCAAATCGGTCCTCTCACCAAATCAGACACCATCCTCACAGGCTCGTACAACATTAAACGTTCAATCTCTCGCAACACCGAGTACACAGTCCTCGGCGAACTGTGCTGTAAGATCTATGTAGGTGAGACGTCCCACGCATTTGAGACGCACATCACCAAACACTTTTCAGACATGTGCTATCATCAACTCAAACCAGTCGCTCTGCGCTTCAACCACACCCAACACAGCATCAACCATGTTGAAGTCTTGGCGCTTTGGGCATTCGCAGAGTGACAACTTGGAGCGCGCTATGCAGGAATCCCATGTTATTGCCAGATTAGGGATGCTCTGTCCAGCTGGCATCACCGTCCAAACAAAGCATGTACCTATCCACTCTCAACACACCAGCAGCAGTACTCACTACCCTCACCACCTCTATTTCCTTCATTAATTTGTTCTTTATTCACACACCTATCCACCCTCCCTCTTACTCTGATTTTATTGTTGTTGTTACATATACTCCTTCTTTCTTAACATATTTCTCTTCTTCCTTTCATTTCCTTCTCCCTCTCTATCTCCCTATCTCCCTCTGTGTGTGTGTGTGTGTGTGTGTGTGTGTGTGTGTGTGTGTGTGTGTGTGTGTGTGCGTGCATGTGTGCGTGCGTGAGTGAGTGCGTGTCGTGTGGGCGTGCATGTGCGTGCGTGCGCGTGCGCGTATGTGTGTATCCGCGCACGCGCGCTTATGTGCATGTGCAGGTGTAGGGAGGGGGGGGGGGGGGGGCGCGCACGCGCGCACGTGTGCGCCACAGTGCCACAGTGTGAACATCCTGCATACTTTCATCAGGATGTACTTGTGTTTGATGACGTCATTCAGAGCGTGATGTTGCCCGCCACGTACGCCATCTTGGCAGTGTGGGTCCCCGTTCAAGAGCGTGGCCGCCTGGTCAACTTTACCTTCGCCTGTGAGTGGTCTTCCATCCCAAATTGGGGCTTGTCATCCCCGAACACTGTCCCCAACAGTTACACCCAGGGTCATGTCGTCCACGGCATCTTCGTCTGCAGGGTATAGGCCTATAAACATAACAGGCTTCTACACTGATCCAGCCATTTTTCCACACATTTTTATTCTTCTATTTTGACGTATGACATACTCTCAGTTGTGGGCTGGAAGCGGCCAGGACAATCCTCCTGTTACTGGACAATCCTGTCATGTGTAACTGTGCACAGCAACGGAAACCTGAACAGCAATGGACAATTATGTGCCTTCGTGAGTTGCCACATATATTTAAAAGGCACTGGATAATGCATCTTGAATACAGAATCAAAGTTTCAAAACAGCACAGGTAATCAGGTCAGAAACGTTTGCATACAGCGGCAGAATTTGGGACAATGCTGGACAGGTATGGGTAATGTATTCATGTGTACAGCCACAGAAATCAGGAAAAATACTTGGGGGTATTGTAGTTATCGTAGTGCCACGAAAATGAGAAGAGTGCCGGCTAATGTAGCAGCGTTGTCACGGACATTGGAAAAGCTCTAGACCATTGTGGAATGTACGTTTTCATACAGCCGCAATTAGTAATGGTATCCGACTATTCCTTTGTGTGCAACAAAGGAACTAGAATAATGCCAGAATCATGTGCCATTGCACCATTATTATGCGCAAATCGGGATCGTACAAGGCGATCGTATAAGATGTGATTTTACAGCCACAAAACTGGATCAGGAAAGGACAGTTTTTAAAAATATAGAAGGTATATAGGTACGGAAATCGGAACACCACTTGACAATGGGCTATGCAATATAGGACATAGTGTCTGTGCACAGTCATTGAATTCGGAAACTGCACCGGGAAATTAGACAGGTATGCACAGGGCACTGAAATCGGAGCAATAACGGGCAAAAAATCACATCCATTTTTTGTGTCCAGTCACAGAATCTGAACTGTTCTGAATAATTCATGGAATTTGTGTTTGTGCGTAGTGACGTGAATCCGAACGGTACTGGGTGATAATGGAAGAACTCTTTTCGTGTGCAGCCACGGATGTCGGAGTGGTACTGGGTATGCTGTCTTCAGGATTTCTGTGCCGCTACGGTTTTGCCGGTGGTTGGCCCTCTGTCTTCTATGTTCATGGTGAGAGAGAGAGAGAGAGAGAGAGAGAGAGAGAGAGAGAGAGAGAGAGAGAGGAGGCAGGAAGGGAGGGAGGAGGGGAGGGGGTTGGAGATAAGGCAAAGTGAGGGAGGGGAGAGGAGAGAAAGTGACATCCAAACTTCAAGATGATTTATCACCCAAGGCCATTGCCCCAAAAGAAACATGGGGTAGTATTGTATGATACAAATGGAAGCAGCCAGGCAAAGCGGGTCACTTGATCGAATTTCACTGCCGAGATAAGAACACGTTTGTGTCGCTTGATTGAAATGCTCTGTACAACTACAATTTAAACCACCTTCGACATTTTTGCTTTTCAATGACATTGAAAACAAAACTTTAACTTTGAATAAGGCTTTCTGAGATTAAATGTTCCCCAAAGCTGGCCAACTGGGCATTTCAGAACAAACTTAATTCCATCCTCTTTTGTACGGTACACACTTGACATACCACATTGGGTTGGGACATAGCTTTGCTACGCATAGCATACACATTTATTTTCGACATACCAAATCCTGATTTGGTTTAAATTAATCGTATGTTTTTTGCCAAGATTCATTGTAAGGTATTTCTTTTTAAGACGTTTTGAACTGTAGATTTTTGTTTATATTTAATCTGTCACTTATCTGGATTGCATATGGCATTCCTGATTTCACTCTGACGATCACTTTTTGCAAAGCGTCAGCACAAACATGGTTTATTGTCCCTGATGCGGCCAGGCGTATCAAGCACCAGACTGTGCTGAGGTATTCAATATTAGATTCTCAGCTGATTTTCCCCGGTGATCTGAATCACACAATGTATCAGAAATCTACTGCGCTGATCTGTTACGAGTAGTATTAATAATTTCAAGCTGCAATTAATATATCTAACTGTGTAATTCTGATTAATTCGTTACCTATTTTTTTTCTTCACAAACTGTATGATTTGGTATCCCTTCCCATACCCTCTAAAATTCTCAAGCCCGAATGGATCAATCTGTTTACAATGCACAGCAGTTCTGTTGTTTTATTTCAGTTTCATTATCTAAATCCCACAACTCTGGCCTACACATGAGATCATGTACATTCTTACAACTAGAAAAAAGAAAGACGAGCATATTCCTACTGACTTTAGACTAACATTCATGTATTTCCAGTCTATGGACTGGATTTATATGTTTCAAATCTGTAATACTTTAACAATATAGAACAAATATAACAAGGCATCATTTTGATTTGAAACGAACTTGATTTTTTTTAGAGCTAGTTGCAAGCGGAAATCCAAACAAATCTTAGATAATGTTAGCGAACCGCCCCCAAAAACGTGGACAAACGAATCACAAGACAAAACACGACGTGTTTCGACCTCTTAGGTCTTCCTCAGGCAAGATAAAAAACAACTATTACAACGAAAATGAACGAAAAAGAGGGTAGTGGAATGAAACTCCAGATGAATAAGGGAGAAATGATAGTTGTCTTGCTCTGATGATACCATTGCTCCAGATGGGTGTGTGGAGGTACCACTGGCGACTCCTGGCTTCCTGGCAGTGCTCTGTGGGTCTCCCGAGGACCGGTGCAGGGCAGGCCTGTACCCTCCCTGATCTCTCCCTCCCACCTGTTCTCTTGTCTTGTCCGTCTCTTCTTCAGTGTTCTTGAACTTTTGCCAGGATGACTGGTTTTAGAATATGCCGCTGCCATTTCATTTTTCTCGTCTAGACAATGAAGAGGAGATCATCATTAGTTGAATGGTCCGATGCACTCTTTTGTACATTAAAAAAAAATAATGTGTTGTCATGCCAAATACTCCAGATCTGGCGGTGGCATCTCCTCTTTAAGATTGAGATTGTCTTTCGTTATCTGCAAAGAAGGTTCCAGTTCTTTATGTGTGCAGACAGACAGACAGAAACAATGAAGGTATGAGCTGATAGCTGACATGAACGAGATGGTCTTGTCACGTAAGACGGTCGTCCGTCTGGTTAATGCTATTGTGTGTGGATGTCCTGTCTCATGATACTGCTTTTTTTTTTTAAACCATGTTTGATGCAAATACTGTCTTCACACGCTGTTGGCTCGCTGTCTGTGCTTCCAGGATGTGTAGGCCTGCCTGTGGCATGATGCTGCTTTCCCATGATGCTTCCTGTAAATGTCTTTACAGTCTGCCGCTGAATGCCAGTGTCTTCGGCTGTATGTGAGGATGTTTACTGTTGAATGTCAGTGTTTTGGGCTGTATGTGAGGATGTTTACTGTTGAATGCCAGTGTTTGGGGCTGTATGTGTGGATGTCTACCGTTGAATGTCAGTGTTTGGGGCTGTATGTGTGGATGTCTACCGTTGAATGTCAGTGTTGGGGCTGTATGTGTGGATGTCTACCACTGAATGCCAGTGTTTGGGGCTGTATGTGTGGTTGTCTACCGTTGAATGTCAGTGTCTGGGGCTGTATGTGTGGATGTTTACCGCTGAATGCCAGTGTTTGGGGCTGTATGTGTGGATGTTTACTGTTGAATGCCAGTATTTGGGGCTGTATGTGTGGATGTTTACTGTTGAATGCCAGTATTTGGGGCTGTATGTGTGGATGTTTACCGCTGAATGTCAGTGTCTTGGGCTGTATGTGCGGATGTTTACCGCTGAATGCCAGTGTTTGGGACTGTATGTCTGGATGTTTACCGCTGAATATCAGTGTTTGGTGCTGTATGTGGGGATTTTTACCGTTGAATGCCAGTGTTTGGGGCTGTGTATGTGTGGATGTTTACCGTTGAATGCCAGTGTTTGGGGCTGTATGTGTGGATGTTTACCGCTGAATGCCAGTGTTTGGGGCTGTATGTGTGGATGTTAACCGCTGAATGCCAGTGTTTGGGGCTGTATGTGTGGATGTTTACTGTTGAATGCCAGAGTTTGGGGCTATATGTGTGGATGTTTACTACTGAATGCCAGTGTTTGGGGCTGTATGTGTGGATGTTTACTGTTGAATGCTAGTGTTTGGGGCTGTATGTGTGGAAGTTTACCGCTGACTGCCAGTGTTTGGGGCTGTATGTGTGTATGTTTACCGCTGAATGCCAGTGTTTTGGGCTGTATGTGTGGATGTTTACTGTTAAATGCAAGTGTTTGGGGCTGTATGTGTGGATGTTTACCGCTGAATGCCAGTGTTTGGGCTGTATGTGTGGATGTTTACTGTTGAATGTCAGTGTTTGGGGCTGTATGTGTGGATGTTTACCGTTGAATGCCAGTGTTTGGGGCTGTATGTGTGGATGTTTACCGTTGAATGCCAGTGTTTGGGGCTGTATGTGTGGATGTTTACCGCTGAATGCCAGTGTTTGGGGCTGTATGTGTGGATGTTTACCGCTGAATGTCAGTGTTTGGGGCTGTATGTGTGGATGTTTACTGCTGAATGTCAGTGTTTGGGGCTGTATGTGTGGATGTTTACCGTTGAATGCCAGTGTTTAGGGCTGTATGTGTGGATGTTTACCGTTGAATGCCAGTGTTTAGGGCTGTATGTGTGGATGTTTACCGCTGAATGCCAGTGTTTGGGGCTGTATGTGTGGATGTTTACCGCTGAATGCCAGTGTTTGGGGCTGTATGTGTGGATGTTTTACCGTTGAATGGCAGTGTTTGGGGCTGTATGTGTGGATGATTACCGTTGAATGCCAGTGTTTGGGGCTGTATGTGTGGATGTTTACCGCTGAATGCCAGTGTTTGGGGCTTTATGTGTGGATGTTTACCGTTGAATGTTAGTGTTTGGGGCTGTATGTGTGGATGTTTACCGCTGAATGCCAGTGTTTGGGGCTGTATGTGTGGATGTTTACCGCTGAATGTCAGTGTTTGGGGCTGTATGTGTGGATGTCTACCCGCTGAATGCCAGTGTTTGGGGCTGTATGTGTGTGTATGTTTACTATTGAATGCCAGTGTTTGGGAATGTGTGTGGATGTTTACCGCCGCTGAATGCCAGTGTTTGGGGCTGTATGTGTGGATGTTTACCGCTGAATGCCAGTGTTTGGGGCTGTATGTGTGGATGTTTACCGTTGAATGGCAGTTTTGGGGCTGTATGTGTGGATGATTACCGTTGAATGCCAGTGTTTGGGGCTGTATGTGTGGATGTTTACCGCTGAATGCCAGTGTTTGGGGGCTGTATGTGTGGATGTTTACCGTTGAATGTTAGTGTTTGGGGCTGTATGTGTGGATGTTTACCGCTGAATGTCAGTGTTTGGGGCTGTATGTGTGGAGGTTTACTGTTGAATGCCGGTGTTTGGGGCTGTATGTGTGGATGTTTACTGTTGAATGTCGGTGTTTGGGGCTGTATGTGTGGATGTTTACCGCCGAATTTCAGTGTTTGGGGGGCTGTATGAGTGGATGTTTACGCTGACTGCCAGTGTTTGGGGCTGTATGTGTGGATGTCTACCGTTGAATGCCAGTGTTTGGGGCCGTATGTGTGGATGTTTACCGCTGAATGCCAGTGTTTGGGGCTGTATGTGTGGATGTTTAACGTTGAATGCCAGTGTTGGGGCTGTATGTGTGGATGTTTACCGCTGAATGCCAGTGTTTGGGGGCTGTATGTGTGGATGTTTACCGCTGAATGCCAATGTTTGGGGCTGTATGTGTGCATGTTTACCGCTGAATGCCGGTGTTTGGGGCTGTATGTTTGGAAGTTTACTGTTGAATACCGGTGTTTGGGGCTGTAGGTGTGGATGTTTACCGCTGAATGTCAGTGTTTGGGGCTGTATGTGTGGATGTCTACCGCTGAATGCCAGTGTTTGGGACTGTATGTGTGGATGTTTACCGCTGACTGCCAGTGTTTGGGGCTGTATGTGTGGATGTTTACCACTGAATGCCAGTGTTTTGGGCTGTATGTGTGGATGTTTACCGCTGAATGCCAGTGTTTGGGGCTGTATGTGTGGATGTTTACCGTTGAATGGCAGTGTTTGGGGCTGTATGTGTGGATGATTACCGTTGAATGCCAGTGTTTGGGGCTGTATGTGTGGATGTTTACCGCTGAATGCCAGTGTTTGGGGGCTGTATGTGTGGATGTTTACCGTTGAATGTTAGTGTTTGGGGCTGTATGTGTGGATGTTTACCGCTGAATGCCAGTGTTTGGGAATGTATGTGTGGATGTTTACCGCTGAATGCCAGTGTTTGGGGCTGTATGTGTGGATGTTTACCGCTGAATGCCAGTGTTTGGGGCTGTATGTGTGGATGTTTACCGTTGAATGGCAGTGTTTGGGGCTGTATGTGTGGATGATTACCGTTGAATGCCAGTGTTTTTTGGGCTGTATGTGTGGATGTTTACCGCTGAATGCCAGTTTTGGGGCTGTATGTGTGGATGTTTACCGTTGAATGTTAGTGTTTGGGGCTGTATGTGTGGATGTTTACCGCTGAATGTCAGTGTTTGGGGCTGTATGTGTGGATGTTTACTGTTGAATGCCGGTGTTTGGGGGCTGTATGTGTGGGATGTTTACTGTGTTGAATGTCGGTGTTTGGGGCTGTATGTGTGGATGTTTACCGCCGAATATCAGTGTTTGGGGCTGTATGAGTGGATGTTTACGCTGACTGCCAGTGTTTGGGGCTGTATGTGTGGATGTCTACCGTTGAATGCCAGTGTTTGGGGCCGTATGTGTGGATGTTTACCGCTGAATGCCAGTGTTTGGGGCTGTATGTGTGGATGTTTAACGTTGAATGCCAGTGTTTGGGGCTGTATGTGTGGATGTTTACCGCTGATGCCAGTGTTTGGGGCTGTATGTGTGGATGTTTACCGCTGAATGCCAATGTTTGGGGCTGTATGTGTGCATGTTTACCGCTGAATGCCGGTGTTTGGGGCTGTATGTTTGGAAGTTTACTGTTGAATACCGGTGTTGGGGCTGTAGGTGTGGATGTTTACCGCTGAATGTCAGTGTTTGGGGCTGTATGTGTGGATGTCTACCGCTGAATGCCAGTGTTTGGGACTGTATGTGTGGATGTTTACCGCTGAATGCCAGTGTTTGGGGCTGTATGTGTGGATGTTTTTTCCGCTGAATGTCAGTGTTTGGGGCTCTATGTGTGGATGTTTACTGTTGAATGCCAATGTTTGGGGCTGTATGTGTGGATGTTTACCGCTGAATGCCAGTGTTTGGGGCTGTATGTGTGGATGTTTACCGCTGAATGCCAGTGTTTGAGGCTGTGTGTGTGGATGTTTTACTGTGTGAATGCCGATGTTTGGGGGCTGTATGTGTGGATTTTCACCGCTGAATGTCAGTGTTTGGGGGTTCTATGTGTGGATGTTTACCGCCGAATGTCAGTGTTTGGGGTTATATGTTTGGATGTTTACCGCCGAATGTCAGTGTTTGAGGCTGTATGCGTGGATGTTTACCGTTGAATGCCAGTGTTTAGGGCTGTATGTGTGGATGTTTACTGTTGAATGTCAGTGTTTGAGGCTGTATGTGTGGATGTTTACCGCTGAATGCCAGTGTTTGGGGCTGTATGTGTGGATGTTTACTGTTGAATGCCAGTGTTTGCGGCTGTATGTGTGGATGTTTACCGCTGAATGCCAGTGTTTGGGGCTGTATGTGTGGATGTTTACCGCTGAATGCCAGTGTTCGGGTCTGTATGTGTGGATGTTTACCGCTGACTGCCAGTGTTTGGGGCTGTATGTGTGGATGTTGTTTACCACTGAATGCCAGTGTTTTGGGCTGTATGTGTGGATGTTTACCGCTGAATGCCAGTGTTTGGGGCTGTATGTCTGGATGTTTACCGTTGAATGGCAGTGTTTGGTGCTGTATGTGTGGATGTTTACAGCTGAATGCCAGTGTTTGGGGCTGTATGTGTGGATGTTTACCGCTGAATGCCAGTGTTTGGGGCTGTATGTGTGGATGTCTACCGCTGAATGCCAGTGTTTGGGGCTGTATGTGTGGATGTTTTACTGTTGAATGCCAGTGTTTGGGGCTGTATGTGTGGATGTTTACAGTTGAATACGGATATTTGGGGGCTCTATGTGTGGATGTTTACCGCCGAATGTCAGTGTTTGGGGCTGTATGTTTGGATGTTTACCGCCGAATGTCAGTGTTTCGGGCTGTATGTGAGGATGTTTACCGTTGAATGCCAGTGTTTAGGGCTGTATGTGTGGATGTTTACTGTTGAATGTCAGTGTTTGAGGCTGTATGTGTGGATGTTTATTGTTGAATGCTAGTGTTTGGGGCTGTATGTGTGGATGTTTACCGCTAAATGCCAGTGTTTGGGGCTGTATGTGTGGAAGTTTACTATTGAATGCCAGTGTTTGGGGCTGTATGTGTGGATGTTTTTACCGCTGAATGCCAGTGTTTGGGGCTGTATGTGTGGATGTTTACCGCTAATGCCAGTGTTTGGGGCTGTATGTGTGGATGTTTTCCGCTGAATGCCAGTTTTTGGGCTGTATGTGTGGAAGTTTACTGTTGAATGCCAGTGTTTTGGGCTGTATGTGTGGATGTTTACCGCTGAATGCCAGTGTTTGGGGCTGTATGTGTGGATGTCTACCGTTGAATGCCAGTGTTTTGGGCTGTATGTGTGGATGTTTACCGCTGAATGCCAGTGTTTGGGGCTGTATGTGTGGATGTTTACCGCTGAATGCCAGTGTTTGGGGCTGTATGTGTGGATGTTTTACCGTTGAATGCCAGTGTTTTTGGGGCTGTATGTGTGGATGTTTACCGCTGAATGCCAGTGTTTGGGGCTGTATGTGTGGATGTCTACCGTTGAATGCCTGTGTTTGGGGCTGTATGTGTGGATGTCTACCGTTGAATGCCAGTGTTCGGGTCTGTATGTGTGGATGTTTACCGCTGAATGACAGTGTTTGGGGCTGTATGTGTGGATGTTTACTGTTGAATGTTGCCTTTTCATACGCTTCCAGCGGATATCATTAGACAGACTGTACTCTCGCTACATTCGTCGTAGGGGCAGAGTAGGAGTACTGTCACATGATCTGGCTTCCTCACATGTTCTTTGACTTTCTGAAAGAGATTAACATGTTCAATCTGATCTAAGATCTTTAACAACATTTTCGGTGTGTATCTTAAAGAGGTATGTGATTTTGTTTTGTTTAAAGACTTCTGAGTTGGCTTTTGGTATGGCCCCTTTGCAGTCGGCTGGGCTATAAAACAACATTACCTTACCTTACAATACCTTACCTTACCTTACATGTTTCCAGCTGCTATTGTCTGACACTGAGGCTGTCCTCTTGCTGCAGGTATTGTAGGCTGTGTGTGGGCTCTCCTGTGGATGGCGTTGGTGTATGACTCCCCACTCCAGCACCCCCGCTTGACAGCGCAGGAGAAAGCCATTTTGCAGAAACGTGACGTACCTGAAAAGGTGAAAACTGTTTCTCAACAAGAAAGACAGCCGGTCTGTTTAAGTGAGGGAGACATGCTGTAGCAGGGTGAGGGGTAGAGGGATGGAGATGGGCATGCAAATAACAATTCAAACGACACTTGACGAAGATCGAGCAACCACTCATCTTCTCATTTTCGGCACCTCGAAATGCATCGTGTCTGGTCCTGTAATTTGTTTGTCTGTATCATCTTGCAGAACTAATACCCTTTCTTTTCAAAATTTGTTTCAGTATCCGCCTTCTGTCACTTCGCTTTGAAACTAACTTTCTTCCCTGTGTTTGCTTCGTGAACCCCCAGACCAAGGCGGTTCCCTGGTGTCGCTTGCTGAAGTGCCCTGCTCTGTGGATTGTGGCCACCAACCATTTCATGGCCACCTGGGGCTGTGTTTGCATGGCCCTCACCTTGCCCACCTACATGGCCACATCCAGCATTTTGAGATACAGCAGGTGTGTCTGTGTGCGTGTCCACTATCCAGCATTTGAGATACAGCAGGTGTGTCTGTGTGCGTGTCCACTATCCAGCATTTTGAGATACAGCAGGGTGTGTCTGTGTGCGTGTCTACTATCCAGCATTTTGAGATACAGCAGGTGTGTCTGTGTGCGTGTCCACTATCCAGCATTTTGAGAAACAGGAGGCGTGTCTGTGTGCGTGTCCAAAATACAGCATTTTGAGATGCAACAGGCGTGTCTGTGTGCGTGTCCAAAATACAGCATTTTGAGATACAGCTGGTGTGTGTCTGTGTGCGTGTCCAAAATACAGCATTTTGAGATGCAGCAGGAGTGTCTGTGTGTGTGTCCAAAATACAGCATTTTGAGATGTAACAGGTGTGTCTGTGTGCGTGTCCAAAAATACAGCATTTTGAGATACGTCAGGGGTGTATGTGTGCGTGTCCAAAATACAGCATTTTGAGATACGTCAGGGTGTATGTGTGCGTGTCCAAAATACAGCATTTTGAGATACAGCAGGTGTGTCTGTGTGTGTGTGTCCATATACAGCATTTTGAGATACAGCTGGTGTGTATGTGTGCATGTCCAAAATACAGCTCTTAGACATGCAGCATGTATGCCTGCATACAGGCCCCAGTACACAACAATTTGATATACAGCAGGTAACGGCAGTGTACATGCCTAACATGAAGCGTTTTGACATACTGCAGCCACGTCCATAGACATACCCAGTGTTTTGACATGGAGTGGGTACATCGATGTAAATGCTCAACATACGGCGCATTGAAGCATAGCAGGCACATAGACATACCTAATACACAGTATTCTGACATGTAGTGGGTACATCTATGTAAGTGCCCAAAATATAGCGCATTGATGAAAAGCAGCTACGTCCATGTAAGCCCTATATGTCAGTATGCAGCATCTTGAGATGCAGCAGGTGTGTCCGTGTGCATGCCCCCTATATGTCAGTATGCAGCATCTTGAGATGCAGCAGGTGTGTCCGTGTGCATGCCCTATATGTCAGTATGCAGCATCTTGAGATGCAGCAGGTGTGTCCGTGTGCATGCCCTATATGTCAGTATGCAGCATTTTGAGATGCAGCAGGTGTGTCTGTGTGCATGCCCTATATGTCTGTGTGCATGCCCTATATGTCTGTGTGCATGCCCTATTTATAGCAGGGACATTGATGCACAGTCAACATACAGCTTGTACGGATATGTACGAGCCGAGCGTACTGCATTTTGACAAATAGCAAGTACGTCTGCGTACTTACACAATTTACAGCAAGGTATATTGATGTAAATGCACAACATTCAGCATTTTGTTACACAAC